>MNAD01000488.1:0-156692 GCA_001895945.1 Trametes pubescens | reverse complement strand
GAGATAAGAGTAAGCGCCGTGTTACCATAAAAGGCAGTTCGTTGTTCAGGCTTACCCTCCGCGGGGCGCCCGTTCACTGACTCCACCGTCAACTCGTCGTCGAACTGCCGTCGACCACGCGGGACAATCAACCATAGCAGCAGCTTGGCTTTGGACCACACACACTACTAGTATTGGTAGTGACGCCTTGTCGAGATCTGCCAGCTTATCCGGAGGAAGTAGCGGCATTCCAGTGAGTGCTCTCAATCGAATGGCCGCTGATCTACAATGCTCTTGATACTTAAAATTGGCCTCCTAGAACCAGCAGCTCCACGATCCATGTCCCGCCAATGCAACCCGTCGGGAGCATACACGTCTCCACGCTCTGTTTAAGCCCCGATCATGGACTCGCGGGGCTATTTGCAACGCATAGAAGCCTATCGCCGGTGCGTGCGCTTGAAGCATGCCAGAATACTTGCGCGTCGTTCTTGACCTCACAGATGCCTCGGTTCGGGAGCAAGACCGCGACACAGAGATTTAGCAGCTCCTTCCATGTCTGTTCCCGCATGAATAGGATGAGTGAGGGCCGCCGCCCGCGCTCTTCCGCCCGCGCCACCACTCGTCCTGAGGGGTACAGCTTCGCCGCGTGGCTTGCCTTGTACAACACGCGGCTGCGCGTCGTGCAAGACTACTGCATCTACCTTCTCTCCTTCTCCGCGAATAAGCTCGCCAGGTGCGGCGCCGCCGCGGCTGGGTACCCATGCGTCCTATGTGAGGACTGCAGAGATGTGACACGACGTGCGCATTAACGACTCGCTCCAGACTATGTGGCAGGCGATTCCACGAGGGAATCCGCCCTCGCTACATACCGGATGCTGTCGTCTCCTCAAATCGCCATGGACCGGGAGATCGTCGTGCGGGCGAGAGCCGCTGGACTCGCGGAGAGTAACGCAGGAAGTCAGCATTCACCTGCAGAGCGCCCCGCACAGGGCGTTGTAGTGCTGGCCCCGCCTCCTTGGCGGCGCAGACGGTGATGAAGCGATGTCGGACGGATCGAATAATCTGTGGAGAATAGGGACAGAAAGCTTCCGAAGGCGTGGGCAGCTGCGCTGCCGCGGGATCCGGACGAGGACAAGACTCCTGGATCGTCGGCGGGCTTGTTGTGGATACTTTGCCCCCATCGGAAGCCATACTAGCGTCGAAGGACGGGAGGAACGTGTATCAGAGGATTGGATACTTCGAGAAGAAAACATCGTGGTCCGGAAGCTATGTTGACATTCGGAATTCGAAAGACTTACCCATGGTAGATATTGCGCTCTTGTAATCGCGAACGTGGTTTCACATTGCCACTTGTATATAGTACATGAAAGTTTTCATATATATCTTCTGATACCGCATGTACACTGCTGCGGAGGAGCGCTCGCTCGAAGTGCGGGTTGAAGCTGTCGCTTGAAGGAAATCAGACATTCCGGTTCATTCGCATAGCATAGGGCATATATTGCATAGGGGAGCATAGATGGTGGCATACTACATATCACATACATACTACGATTCACGACAGCATACTCGAACTCAGGACGATATAGCAGAACTCACAACTCTCAAAGTCGTCCGAAAACTAGGCGCAAGGCACCATATGAGTATGAGAAACACGTACGGGATGACGAAGCACCACACCTTTCGATGCGGTGGCGCAGAAAGCACCCGCGCTGCCTGCCTCACGGCTGCCTGTGGGATACTATGGTGCAGGCAGTCGGATGGGTACGCGGACGCGAGCAAGCCTGCACGCAGCGATGCGCGTGGGGGCCTGGCCGCGGCGCCGGAGGCGGGGGCGGGGGTCGAGACGGCTTGGCCCATTTGACGTTCATGCGGACATCGTCGTCGAGCGCGGGTTCTTCCGTCTTCACCGCCGCCCCGTTCACGAGAGCGAGATCGCAACCCTGTAACCCCATAGAGTCGTGGGAAGCGGAATATGTGGCAGAGATGAGAGGCTTGTCTGTCAGAGAGCGCTCCAACGAGTGTGCGCAGTATTTGAGTCGGCTGTACTGGACATCGGGTCCGTGCTGAGGGAAGCCCTTGTGTTCCTTCGTAAAGCTCTCGGTATCCTGGTCATAAAACAGGTATTGCACGGGCACGTCCAGCTTGCGCTCGGGGAGCGCGACGACGGGAGGCGGTTGATCCATGGGAGCAGGATGGGGGTTTACCGGGCGTTCGAGCTCCGGTGGCGCCGAGCGGCTGGCGACAACTGTCCTCGCTGGGGGGAACGCACGGGCCACGATAGCTTGCGGCATGTGTATTCCGCGCGGGTCGTTCTCGTCGCGTTTAATCTCGCTCCACGGAGGAACGGAGGGCAAAACAATGCGCGATTCGTAATGTTTGGTGACAGCAGACAGAGAGCAGGGCGGCGCGGGCGGAGGAGCCGGGAAACAGGGATATTTGTTCAACGAGTGACTTTGGACGCATGGATTCGTGTTGGGAAGCGCGTCGTTTCTCGGAGCAAAAACCGACGAAGTCGAGACGCCCGGAAAGCGAGACTGACAAGGTCGCCTGCCAGAGGTGTCTAGCTTCCTCAAGTACCAGCGCTTGCGCCGCATCGGGGCACCATGGAGTGGCGGTAAGCCCTTCCAGTATTTCTCGCCTATGACTGAAGACAGCGGGGGAAGGGTTGGACGCTCCTGAGAAGGGAGATGATCTCTGTCGCGGGGTTCTTCCTTCGTCGCGCGCGGTGGCGCAGAGGACGGTCTAGTCAAGCACATCGGCGTATGAGTGATTAGATCGTGCATCGATGGCAGCGACACGCGATCTACAGTAACAGAGTGGCGGATAGAAACGAAGGGAAGCTTTGCGAAATGCCCGGGCTTTATGGATGGCAGTCTACGCGTATGCTTCGCACTGATTGCGCGCTTGAGAACTCCCTCTGAGCGTCGGGTCGTGGGGAAGACATGTACTACTTGAGCAGGCGCATCGGGGCTTGGCATGTCTGCATTTCTGGGGGTCGGAGGAAGACGGCTATCGAATACTGTGAACTACGAGCTGTGTGAGTACATGTTGTGTTGACGCGGTGGCGTAAGACATACATGGTTCTGGGCCCCATCGCCCAAAGCTTGAAGAACCTTTGATGTCCTGCTTTGCCAATAGACGGAGCGATCATGGGCTCGCGTGGTTGTCTTGGGGGTGTCCTGGCGCATAGTGAAGACCGGAAGATGGTAGGGGAACGGGAGCAAGACGGTCGTCGTAGGAAGGCCGAAATATCGGTGTTATTTGTGCCGTGCGTAGTACTCTTTATCGGAAAGCCTATGCGCCACCTGGCCCATTGTGGGCGCAAAAGCATATTGCGTCTTGCCTTGAGGCATCAACAGAAGCACGCTCGTCTCCCGCAGTTTTGGGTGCAACACGAGTCTACCTACCTATCTGAGCGAAGACGATTTGAACACCTGCCAAAAGAGGGAGTCTGGGGAAAGGCGAGCCAGCGGCTACTGCCACGCGCCGAAGCATCTGGTGATTCGCGTGAGAACCCAATTATCACGAGGTGAGACGGGCTGTGCGCCAGGACAAGGGCTCGCCTCGTATGTGGAGAAGCCTTAGTCTGAGTCAGGGAGGGTCCCACCCCATTATCAGATCTGAGGGCGCATGTACCCATTAGTGGCATCCTCGAAGAAGCTCGGGCGGTGCGCCACCTATACGGCGTGGCGACTGCGCCGAGTATTCCCTGCAGCGTGTACCTCTTGAGAAGGAGAGGTAGGACAACAGTGACACGGCACTCACCCTTTCCGGAATATCCTTGTCCTCATCTTACACGTGTCCGGCGACATGCACGGATGAGGCAGCCCCAACCGCGTGGGAGCCAAGGAATAGCATGACGCGGAAGCGGGTAGTGCTATCAAGAGTATTTGTTATGCAAGGGTTCCTTAGGGGAGACAGCTGCGAAGAAGCGTCAAGGTTCATGGTCAACGCAGAATGTTTTCGAAGTAGATGTCGTTGTTCATCCGTACGCGCGGCGGCTTTCGCCTTTGCGCCACTACTACGTGGCAGCGCCGCCTCCAACTCGTCGTAGGTCGCGTCGTGTCACAGAGCAGTTGGACGGTTGCCACGATAGGCCTTTTGCGAATGGTCGTTCTCCAGTCAAAGTCTCAGAGAGTATCTGTAGTCGGTGCCCGCGAACCGTCGGATCAGGCGTGTGGCGACGGACTCGGAGGTCGGATGGAGGTGCGCAGCTGCGCGACCGTCTATAACGTAAAACCGGCCGTACTCCGCCCCCTCCTCCAGGAGTGGTGGGGACGGAAGTGGAGCGATTTAGTCTTCGCAGTGCAATGGTAGTTGCTCTGGGCGATGGGCGGCCCGTCCCCGAGCACAGTGGCTCGTCATGGATACTAGTAGGTTGGTCGTCCGGATTAAGCGCATGGTTCTATGCATCTTGTTAGCCATTTTTACCCAATCACAGCGCATATACCCACCTCACGAGCCGTCAACTTCGTGTGTCTTCGCTTCTCGTCCGAGTCAGGCTCATGCGAGTATTACGAGCGAATGTGCACACTGCCCCGCATGCACCGCTGAGGTCCCCGGCGCATGATGGCTCTGCGTGATGTTCGACGCACGGAAGAGACTGTCCTTCCGGTAACGAGACTGCGTGTGGTCAGTTGGATAACAAACCGCTGTCAGCTTGTCTTTACAGGCTCTGAGACAGTCGCATTTGAACGCGCGCCCTCAGAGGTCGAATTCTCGTGGCGCATGGGCCGACTGTGTAAAATATAAAACGGCCACGCGCGGACCACGGAGGACGGACTGAGGGTGGACTGAGTGGTGGTAGGAAAGAGAGATGGAGTTGTTGGGACGTCAAGTTGGATTTCTGAGCGTGCGAGCGTCTGCTGGCCGGCGGTTCCCGAGGCATTCAGTATCGCGCGCCGGACATTTTGGCCCCTCGTCCGTTTGCCTCCGTACCACAACGTTACGTATACGCACGGGACAAACAGAATACTACGTGTCTCTACCTCTGGCAACCCAATATCTCGGTTGCTCCAACATATAATGGCTATGTACATGGTCCTCGGGAACCGGCGGCGGCGACACGGACAGGACAAGTACGACGAGTCATCCCCGCGACCGAGGACATGCTCAGTCGCTACCTCGGCAAAGACTGCATGTCCGGCGGATAGCCCTTGGCGCCGCGAACATTCTGCTGTTTACATATGGAAAGAACCACTTGTGCAAATCTGCGGTAAGTTCGAACCTCGGATGCGACTCTGAGAATCCCCACAAAATGCTAACCATCCGAGTGCTCAACTTGCATACGCGTGCGTTTGCGGCGCGCCGGTAGTAGAAGAAAGTGTCTGCTGCTTCTGACAGCATCAGACAGAATGTGTGAAAGTATCGGGCAGCTTTTTCCAAGGTTTAGGGCGCGTTTTCGCCGCAGGTACCTTTGGCTTCCCTCTCGCACACCTCGGCTGTTTCACCGTGACTTTCAATCGACCCCATGGCCACGCACAGACTCGCTCTCCCACCACGCTGTCCTGTCCTCCAGAAGCATATCATTGTTTCGGTTCATAGAAGCTTAGATCATCGCCGATAGAGCATTGTCAGCGATATTTTAGTACGAGGTACACGCCGAGGGAGAGGTCGTCACCTTCAGAGCCTGACCAGGTGAGTATTCCAGCGCAAATATCTTGGTTCGATATGCATACAACTCTGACATCAACTCGAGCAAAAAACCAATATACGATGCGGCGTTGTCTCTGGACGTGAAAGTTGGTTGCTCGAATGTCGTTCGACCGGAGCGCTTTCCCAACTCAAGTCCAGTCCAATGGTTCGTTTGACGCAAGCGCTGTATATAATCTGGTGTCACCTGTACGTCCTCGCTGCTTCTATGTGCCTTCTCGCAGCTGCGGACCTTGAGACTGATGTCTCTCTGGCACGACAGGGTGGTAGCGGAAGGCACCGCTTCCCATGGACGCGAATGTCCTCGCCGAAGACTACCATGAGGCATCCACGCTCTGGAAATATAAACACTTGGTGTAGGCTAGCTCAAACCGTCCAGTACCCCCACAATGAAGACATTCGTCGCCCTATCATCACTTGTCGCCGCTCTACTGGTGCTCCCATCTCTAGCTGCCGACTCCGCACATGCCACGCCTGTCGTTCCAGTTCAGAACAACGGTGTACACCTGCCGATCGCGAAACGCTTCAACTTCACCGGGCCTGCAAAGATCCTACAACGAGACCAGGCGAGGGTGCGAAACCTGCGCGCCCGAGCGGCCGCTCGCCTAGGTGGCAAAACGTTGTCCGCGGACGTCGGAGTGCCCAGCGTCGTAGCGCAAAACCAGGCTACCCAGTACGTCGTGAATGTAAGCGTGCTATTTGAAGTGTATATCGTGATAGCTGCTAAAGTTCCACTCGCTCCATAAAGGTAGCGATAGGCACGCCGCCCACAGCGTGTACGTGTCCTGTTTGTACGGTGTGACTCATGTATAGCGTTGAGCTGATGCTTTGTACATCAGATGAGCTTATAGTCGACATCGGAAGTGGGCACACATGGGTCGGTGCTGGAAAGACCTTCATACAGACGTCGACTACACGTCAAACTCATGACCGTGTGGTCGGTGCTCGTCTTGTTTTCACGTTCGTCACTCATCTGATGCTGCACGGTTACCCCGGCACAGGAGATTGAATTCAGTCCAGGAACTAGTATGACCGGTAACCGTTTCTCCACACCCACTCGAAATCTGTGCAGACTCGGAGTAGACTAACGGTACGGCATCTTGTAGGTGTCGTGTTCACCGACTTTCTCCAATTGGGCACCTCTTTGCCAATTACTGGCCAATCCATTGGCGTCGCCTCAGAGCAGAACGTTGTTGAGGGTGTCGACGGAATTCTTGGGTGCGCGAGCATCCCCGTACGGCGCCTGCGACCGTCATGCTTACTATACGCACAGGCTTGGTCCAGCAGGCCTCACTCTCGGGACGCTCAGTCCAGACTCCACTTCGACGCTCGCAACAGGCGAGTTGATCCATTTATATCTGGCATGAGTTGTCCGACCAAATGCTTGGGGCTGACCGTGGTTATCATGCAGTTACCGGTAACCTGTTCTCTCAGGGTGTGATTTCCCAGGACCTGGTTGCGATATCCTTCCAGCCCACAGACACCCCGACGGTCGTTAACGGCGAGGTTACTTTCGGGGGTACGGACACGACTAAGTTGACTGGCACGATCACATTTGCGTACGTGTCTTTCTTGTTAGCTATAAAGTGTCGATCAGCACTCAGGTCTACTCATTGTATCAAAGGCCTATCACGTCCACAAGCCCCGCGTCGCAGTTCTTTGGAATCTCCCAAACAGTTAGATACGGCACATCCACGAGGCTCTTGAACGGCGCCCCCGGGATCTTTGACAGCGGCACCACGCTTGTCCTGCTTGCCACAGGTACACATATACCTCGTCACTGATTTACACGATTGCGGTTACTAAGATGTCTCTAGACGCACTGGAGGCCTATACAGAAGCTGTCGGCGCGGTCTTCGATACGAATACACAGCTATTCCGCATCACAAGTACTCAATTCTCGAACCTGAAGAGCCTGTTCTTCACCATCAATGGGGTGCGTGTATAGTAGCCAATACCGCTCGGCCGCGTCCTCAACATGTCAACGTGTTCCACAGGTCGTCTTCGAGTTCACGGCGAATGCACAGATCTGGCCCGTACGTCCTCACGTCTGCCCGAGTCGAAACTACGCAGGTCGCTAAGTTCGCAATTCACCCCCACGTCGGGATAGCGCGCACTCAACACCTTGATTGGTGGCAACGCGAATGATATATACCTCATCATCGGCGACCTCGGCTCCCACTCGGGCGAGGGACTGGACTTCGTCAACGGTCAAACGTTTATGGAGCGCTTCTATACCGTATTCGACACAGAGAACCGCCGCGTCGGCGTTGCAAACACGCCATTTACTCGGGCGACGACGAATTGAGCGAGGCGCGGTGTCAGTCATCTGCCAGGGCGCGCTCCTTTTCGGCGCTCGGGCGGCTGGCGTGTGGGCCACGATCAGGGAAATTGACTAGTAGGTTTCTTGGCTCAAGATGGTGTCCTCATTATGCAGTCTCTAGGGATGAAAGCGAACATGTAAAGCGCGTCCGATGACGCGACTATGGTTTGAACGTCGATCTCATAGCCACTGTATTTCTTATCGTACCGCTGCCACTGACCAACTCGGATGCGCGTAAGTTATAAGCTTGAAGTAGTGTATAGGTGAGCGAACCCTTGACATCTACGCGTCTCAATTGATGTATGGACGTCAAATAGGTTCATATTAGAATATGCGCGTTTTAGGCTACTAGCTACCTGCATCAGCACCGTAGCGGAAAAGCTTCTGACCTTGCCTGTCGGCGCTTCCAACATTGCCACTCTGCTCTTCCGCTACAGTATCGCCAAGAATTCGACTTGCAATTCAGCATTACCTCTTTGTTAGCGAGCGGCGCTATTGCGGGGCATATCACGGACATATACGCAGGCAGCGAACACCACGGAGCTAGCGTCGATAGAAGCCCGTTTGACATTCAGCACAAGGTGCGCACCCAACAGAAGTCGTTCATAGAGCACGAGGTGGCGTTGCCACTTGATCCTGAGATCACGACTTTGCCCCCCTTGCAGGCGTGATCATCCTCCCTCCCTGTCGAAGCTGAAATGCTCACAGGCTTTCCGTTCCAGATACACACGTTGCTGTCCCGAACCCGTATTCGCCACCACCGCCCGTCTAGTATACACGCCGGCTTAACGTCACTCCGCGTCAATTGTGATGTAGCATGTGCATTCTCCTTCAGGCTGCTTCATCCTCCTCCGCGGAAACCGACCATCAGCCTCATGCCCCTCCAGCGGTACAACATACGACATATATGTAGCGGGAGGAAGCCAATTTCCCAAAACAGTCGCCCACCATCGATGTCTCTCATGCGGGATCCACCTCCAGCGGGTATAAAACTAGGCAGCGGACGGCTAACCACCTCAGGCCTCATCGCTCTCTCGCTCACCTCGACCCACCCAGCAGCCTGAGCTCAGCACAATGCAGATCTCCCCAGCCCTCTCCTCGCTCGTCGCCGCCCTCTGGGTGCTCCTGCCCTTTGCCGTCGGCACGGACGCCACGCCCGTGGTGCGCGCGCAGACCAACAGCGTCCGTCTGCCCATGGCAAAGCGCATCAACGCGACGGGCTCCGCAAAGATCCTCGAGCGCGACCAGGCGCGTGTTCGGGGCCTGCGCGCCCGTGCGGCGGCGCGTGCGAGCGGCCACCGGCTGCCCATTCCGGGCAGGGATTCTGGGAGCGTTCCTGCGACCAGCCAGGCCGTCGACTACGTCGTTAACGTGAGTCTTGACTAGTAGTTAGCGATTGTGGATTTATAGAAGGCCGCTTGCTGACAGTATTTCGGTTCGTAGGTGAATATTGGCACGCCGCCTACGACATGTGCGCGTCTCTCCGGTGCTGCATACCTCTCGCGGGAGAACTGACCTTCTGATTTTCCTTATAGACACGTTCATTGTCGACACCGGGAGCGCGAACACCTGGGTCGGGGCGGGACAGCCCTATCAGCAGACTTCGTCTACGCGAGAGACCCACGACACTGTGGTATGTGCTCTTCTATCTCCTCTGAATTCCAGCCATTTCTAACGATTCGCAACCATCTCGCTGTAGGAGGTCTTCTATGGTTCAGGAGCTTTCATTGGTGATCCCTTTCCCACTGGTCGTCCGCCTTTGCTGTTTGGGAAGCATGCTGATTATCAAACATATTTCCTAGGTACCGAGTTTGATGACCTTGTAAGCTTGGACACTGGTGGGCCGCTCACGATTTTTGGACAATCTATCGGCGGTGCGACGGACAGTTTTGGCTTTGATGGTGTCGACGGTATTCTTGGGTATGTAGTCACAAACCTGAATCAGCTTACGACTGCGGTATTCATCCCAAGTACAGGATCGGCCCGGTGGGCCTCACACGACAAACCCTCTCTCCCGACGAAACTTCGACGATCGCAACCGGTGAGTTCTGATTCCACTTGCTTGGCGTGCACAGATCGCAGGGATCTTACGGCTGATCACGCTCGGTATGCAGTCACCGATAACTTGTTCTCCCAGGGCGCGATCAGCCAGAACCTCGTCGCGGTATCCTTCGAGCCTACTTCGTCGATCGGCAACACGAACGGCGAGTTGGCCTTCGGGGCCACGGACCGCTCCAAATTCGTCGGCGCGATCAATTTTGCGTACGTCGCTGACTCGGAGTCTTGTGCCACGCACAACACTCACCGGATACTCCGTCCACCTGAACAGCCCCATAACGTCGACGTTTCCTTCCTCCCAATTCTTTGGCATCGACCAGTCGCTCAGATATGGCGCTTTCACGCCGCTCTTGTTCGAATCCGCGGGCATCGTCGACACTGGCACCACACTTCTTCTGATTGCTTCCGGTAGGGACCCATACTTTATAGGAAACATCCTGCCTGCTAACTGGTCATATCCATGTAGATGCCCTGCAAGCGTACACGGCCGCCAACGGCGCAGTCTTCGACGACGACGTCGGACTGTACCGCCTCACGCCCGCCCAGTTCGCGGACCTGAAGAGCCTCTTCTTTAACATTCACGGCGTGCGTGCCCATCCGTCCAACAGTCCACATACACCCCGTGCTGACCCCAATATCAATCCCCGCAGGTGGTGTTCGAGTTCACCGCCAACGCGCAGATCTGGCCCGTACGTATACGTCCGACGCACGTTCGCACGAGCGCGCCGCTGACTCCCAGCTCGTATCATCCTAGCGCGCCCTCAACGGCGCCATCGGCGGCAGCCCAGACTTCGTGTACCTCATCGTCGGCGACATCGGCTCGCAGTCGGGCTCGGGCCTCGACGTGGTCAACGGCATGGCCTTCATCGAGCGCTTCTACACGGTCTTCGACACCGACAACAGCCGCGTCGGCATCGCGAACACGCCGTTCACGAAGGCAACTACCAACTAACGAGGGCCCGAGTGTGCTCTGGGCCTCTGGCGCAGCACCGCGTAGTGTAGCGAGGGTTGAGGTAGTTCCGATGTCGAACAGTGTTGCATTTACAGATGTCCATACGTCTACGGTCTGGCTGTGAAGTATCTAGGGTTGAAATGTACGCTCCAGGGCTTTCTTTGCGAGGTTACCATCGCTCCCCCTTGAAGTTCTCATGACGATGCTACAAGCGGGCCTGGTCGGCTTTGAGTGTCGTTTCTAGGTTACACAGCTAGTTGGAAGCCAAGCGCTTTGTCACCACCGGCTAAGGTCAGGACCTCAAACTCCAACGCTAACATACAAGTGGAATTAGGAATATAGAGCTCTCTGTCAGGTGGACGACTGGTGGACGTTGAGTAGAAGCTTGAAAGAAGGACGCCCAGGCCTGCGGCGACGATCCGCAAGCGCGTCTGTGATCTTATCAGATAAGCCGCCCACTACTCAAGCACTTCACAAGCGGGGCCGAGCCGAGAACCTTCCTTCCTCCCGACGCCGTCGTACGTCCCACACCCTCGCCTCGCCCGCCCACGTTTCCCTCTTCCTCACCTCCTTCCACGTCTACACCCTTGCAACCTCCCCGCCATGTCGTCAGAGGCCGTCAACACCGTCCCTGCACCCGCGCCTGAGCACCACGACGCGCCTGCAGCTGCGCCACCGCCCGCAGCTTCTGAGCCTGCGTCCGCGCCCGAGGCTGCTCCCGCACCCGCACCCGTGGCGGAGCCAACGCCTGAAGCCACGTCGGCCCCCGAGGCGGTTTCAGTAGCGCCGTCTACCACGGCGGCGGCCACCGAGGAGCCCAAGGAGGCGAAGACGGAGGAGCCTGCTGCCCCCGCCGCTGCCGCTGCCGAGCCTGAATCTACCACCGCGACGGAGAAGACGGAGAAGGCGGACGCGCCGGCCGAGGAGCCGCAGAACGCGCTCACGCGCAAGTTCACCGACGCAGAGTGGGCCGCCGTCAAGGAGCTACGCGTACGTCTCGCTCCCCTCTTTCCCCCTCTGTGTTGTGTATCGTGCATACTCAATACCTGGTCCGCAGTCGAAGCTGCCCGAAGTGTTCGCGAAGGCGTACACGGAGACGACCCCCACCCCGACGTCGATCACGCTGTGGGGCGTGACGCTGTCGCCGACCCCAGACGCAAAGACGTCGGTCGTGCTCGCGAAGTTCGTGCGCGCGCGCGAGCTGAACGTCGCCGCGGCGCAGGAGATGCTCGTCGCGACGCTGCGGTGGCGCGACGAGTTCAAGATCGGCGAGATCATGAAGGAGGAGTTCGACGCGGACGTGTTCGGGCGCCTGGGGCGGGTGTTCGGGAAGGACAAGGAGGGCCGCCCGGTCACGTACAACCTGTATGGCGCGGTGAAGGACATGAAGGCTGTGTTTGGGGACGTGCAGCGGTTCATCAGGTGCGTGGGCGCGTTTGGGCTGTGTGTTGCGTTTTGTGGGTGCAGTGGGACTGAGAGGGGGCGGGGTTGTGTAGGTGGCGCGTGCAGTTCATGGAGCAGAGCATTGAGCTGCTGGACTTTGAGACTGTCGACCAGATGGTCCAGATTCACGGTATGTGCTCCAGGTTTGCTGGGATGTGGCGTTCGTGATTCTGACGCGCCCGGCTGCTAGACTACGAGGGCGTGAGCATGACCCAGCGTGACGCGAGCCAGAAGGCCGCCGCCAAGGAGGCGACGAACATCTTCCAGAACCATTACCCCGAGTTCCTCGTACGTCCCTTCCGCCTGTACTCCCGCTCTTGCAGCACAGTACTGTGGCTCACTACTGGCACAGTCGCGCAAGTTCTTCATCAATGTGCCGACGCTCCTCACGTGGATCTTCTGGCTGTTCAAGCCCCTCATCTCCGCGGCGACGCTCGCGAAGATGAGCGTCGTCGGCTCGGGCGCGAAGACCATCGGCGCGGAGCTCTCGCAGGTCATCCCCGTGGACGAGCTGCCGAAGCGGTATGGTGGCAAGGCAGAGGACTTTGCTTGAGTCCGTTTGCTTTGATTTCGCCTCGCTTGCCTGTCCGATATGGTTTCGTTTTGGTTAATGGTGTACTGATAGTTCTACGATACCCAGCCCGGCCCAGTATACACTTAGCCATATCACTGCTCGTTCCTATCCTACGATTATACAGACTACACTCGTTCACATTCAATGATATCTGCATTACCTTCTTGTTCCTACTCACTCCCCAAACACCAGCAGATCACACGCAGTGCAGTGAGATGAAGGAAGAAATTACTAATGAACAATACAAATACACCCAGTACATATAAACAGAGACGAGTCCGAGACCAACCACAACCCCCTACGTGCGCTCGCCGCGCAACCGCCGGGCGAGGGCGAGGTCTTTCGGCTGGATGGTGACGCGCTTCGCGTGGATGGCCGCGAGGTTCGTGTCCTCGAAGAGCGAGACGAGGTATGCCTCGGACGCCTCCTGCAGCGCCATCACGGCCGAGGACTGGAAGCGTAGGTCGGTCTAAGGCGAAGGACATGTCGTAAGTCTCCCGTATATCTGACTAGGAGATGCGACATACCTTGAAGTCCTGCGCGATTTCACGGACGAGCCGCTGGAAGGGCAGCTTGCGGATGAGGAGCTCGGTCGACTTCTGGTACCGCCGGATCTCGCGGAGCGCGACGGTTCCAGGCCGGAAGCGATGGGGCTTCTTCACACCACCGGTTGCCGCCTATGTTGAAGTGTATGAGCACGAAGCTCTCAAATACAGGGAGGGAAAGAGTGGCTTACAGCTGCGGTCTTGCGGGCCTGGGACTTTGCAGCGAGCTGCTTGCGGGGCGCCTTGCCACCGGTGGACTTGCGGGCGGTTTGCTTAGTGCGTGCCATTGCTGATGATGTTTGGTGTTGGTGGTGGTAGTGGAGGGGGTGATGAGAGTGGCGGAGGGCACGAGTGTTAGAGGCGGATGGATGAGAGAGAGTGGCGCCGCCCGGCGGCTCCTTATACACGGCCGCGCGACGCGCCAGGATCACGTGCCCCACGCGTTGATCGGCGTTCAACAAGAATTAAGGTTCGCACACGTGATGGCGCCACAGGCGCGTCGTATATAGGCCGCGCGGGGAATCTGCTGTGGCTCTCACTCACTCCCCAGCACCCCTCCGCCTCTCCGGTTCCGCCCTCTTCAACAATACACACAACTCGCCTCTAGGCACTCCTCCCAGCAACTACTACTCTTCAGCAAACATGTCTGGCCGCGGAAAGGGTGGAAAGGGTCTCGGCAAGGGTGGTGCTAAGCGCCACCGCAAGATTCTCCGCGACAACATTCAGGGTGAGTCCTCGCTTCTCGCGCACTGTGGGCGGCGGCGACATGGAGTGGACTGGGCGAGGCCTTCGTCGGTAGCTTGCCAGAGCTTGATATGCAGGGATGCGCTGGACTTCTGCCGTCGCCGACCCGCCTTCTTACCCTTCTCCGAGACGTAAACTGACGTTGTTCCTCTCTTCTTGTGCAGGTATCACGAAGCCCGCTATTCGTCGTCTTGCCCGTCGTGGGGGTGTCAAGCGTATCTCCGGTCTCATCTATGAGGAGACGCGGGGCGTGCTCAAGATCTTTCTCGAGAACGTGCGTCCACTTTCTTTGTTCGTGCCCTCTGCGCCTGACTGATGTTTCGCTATCAGGTTATCCGGGATTCGGTCACCTACACCGAGCACGCTAAGCGGAAAACGGTGACGGCGCTCGACGTCGTCTACGCGCTCAAGCGATCCGGCCGCACGCTCTACGGGTTCGGCGCATAGGCTTGGGCTTACGGTTGACTATATGGCTCGGACTATTCTCGGTGTATCATGTTGTAGTGTACAACAGCGGTCTCGTAATCGACGCTCCTGACGCAGACTGGTGCCTTCGGTGGGCAGCGCGTGATTGCGGTGCGAACATCTTCGGAGGCGTGATCGTACGCGTCTCGAGCAGGTGGGTGCTTCTCCTTTCGACGTCTCTCTCACCTCTGTCTCTCCTGCTGTGCTGCCTGGACGTGAGGTGTCGTTCTATCGCTGCTAGATGACACGAAGCTGTAGATCTCGCTGATGGATCGCCAACGACGACTCACGGCTGTGGGTGCGGGCCCGGGCGGTTGATATCGTGCGCGGAACGAGGCGATTGGGGACGGTGGACGGTGATTCCTCTGCGATTCAACGCCTCGCCTGTGCGCCCACTGTGTTATATACATACGCCCCCGCCCGACCAGCCTTGGGAATCGCCCTCTGCCCTCTCGCCCCGGCATTCTCCCGCCTCCCATACACTCGCCCCCTCCCCGTCCTCCGCCAGCCAACCACGGCCCCGTGCGCGCGGCCCCGGGCGACACGTCTCTTTCTGCAGTCTCACACTGAGCCGATCCGCGCTGCAAGCGCACGCGTGGACGTGTTCTTCCCCGAGCTCCGCGCCTGCTTTAGACTCGGCCTTCCTGCGCTCCTGCGTGCCTTCTTTCCTGCCCTCCCCTCCCTGCTGTCTCCCTTCGCCCGCGTCGACGCCCTCTCCTACCTCGCATCCAGCCCGGCCCCCATCCCCTCCAGACCCCCCATAATTAACCCAATACGCTTTTCGCAGCACGACCACCCCTTCGATGTCCAGCAGCGTCAGCCAACTACCGAACGAAACGCTCCACGCCATCTTCGACAAGCTCTCCCCAGGCTCACTCACCGCCGTCCTCCGCGCCTCGCACCGCTTCCGGCTCGTCGCCGAGCGCGTGCTCTACGCACACATCGCGATCGTCGAGGCGCTCCCCCGCGCCGCGCCCACCGCGCACCACACCGCCGCCTGCGCCCGCACCCTCCTCGCGCGCCCGCACCTCGCCGAGGGCGTCCGCCGCCTCGCCGTGCGCTGGCAGACAGACCCCGGCCCGCGCGACGACTACGTCGCCGCCGCCGCCCCAGTGCTCGCCCTCCTCCACGCCGCGCTGCGCACGCTCGGCCACCTCGAACATCTGGACCTCGCGCTGGGGCTCGCGGGCGGCACCCTGGACGCGCGCGCGCTGCTCGACGGGTGCGCGTTCCCCGCGCTGCGCGTGTTCGCGCTCTCCGGGGTCGGCCGCGGGAGCGTCTCGCCCAAGCTGTACGTGCACGACGCGCCGCCGCCCGCGCCGATCGGGTGGTTCCTCGCGGGGTGCCCGGGCATCGAGCAGCTGCGGCTGCTCGACTGCTACGAGGCGCTCGCGCTGCCGGCGGGGGCGCTGCCCGCGCTCGCGGCGTTCCGCGGGAGCGCGGTCGCGGCGGCGTCGGTGCTGCCCGGGCGGCCGGTGCAGCTGCTCGCGCTCGTGGGGCACGAGTTCATCACGGAGCGCGACTTGGCGCGGATCGCGCAGGCGAGTGCGCCGGTAAGGTTTCTGGACTTGAGCATGATGAGCGTGACGCCGATTCTGCTGCGGGATATTTCGCGGCATTTGACGGCGGTGGAGGTGTTGAAGGTGAAGCTTGCGTTAAGGCATACGCTGCACCATGCATTGTCTGGCATCGTACGTCCCTTTCCCTCTCACGTTTCTGTTTCCCCCCCTCCCCACGGCCACGCAACCACGCGACTGTACAAACCGCCAAGAGCCCAATCTGACGCAGACGCCCACAGAGCCTGCTCGCGGGCCTCTCGCCCGTGCTCGGCGCGTTCCCGGGGCTGCACCAGCTCGACCTCTCGCCGACGTCCGTCGACGGCGTCGCGCGCGGCAACGCGCTCGAGGAGAGCGCGCTCTGCACGACGTGGGCGCGCGCGTGCCCCGCGCTGCGCGCCGTCGTCTTCCCCTCCCGCACCGAGTGGCGCCGCGAGGGCGCGGAGGACGTCTGGGTCGCGGCCCCCGGCGCGGCGACGGTATGGACGCGCTACTAGCGTGTGGGGTGCGCTGACCCAGGGGCGCGCGCAGGGGCTGCTCGACGGCGCGCAGGGGCCGGGGAGGGGGGCGGGTGGGGCGGGGCACGCCCCCGGTTGAAGTGGAGTTGGAGTTGGAATGGGGCGGAAGGGAGGGTATGGGGGGTTTGGAATCTCAATCTGCATACCGCTGATCTACACGAGGTGCGTCATGCCCCGTCTCCCTTCCTACGCCCGCACATTGATCGCAGGGACATCGTATGTACAGGTGGCTATACCACGCACGCCAGGAACTGTCATACGCACACCACCTTCGAAGTTCGAACCACCACGCAACAAGCCTGTAGTCCTACACGCACACTGTATTTATGGCTGCTATCACCATCTATTCTCGTACACACACTGGCACCCCTCGTCGGTGCCATGCCAAGGCGTGTAGCTTATCAAGCCTGCGCGGTGTCGAATTCACGAGCCTGCGCCCGCTCTCACAGGCATATTGGCGTCGTATGTAGCTCTCTGTTTGCCCTGCTGGTCCCCACACGTCGCACGCCACGCCAGCGGCCTGAGAACCGGGCCCTCAGTCGCCACCCAGGCCAACGTGCATACATGGGTCCGGCACCCGCCCCGTGGGGCGGACCCGCATCCGAGTGAGTGGTAGCTAGGCGTTGTGGCGGCGGTAGTTGCGGAGCGTCGCACGCGGAAGATCGCCGGATGCCCAAAACACGGTCAATAAGATAAGTAGGCGGGCGGGGGCTGCGAAGTACTACACGAAGGGTGGGTCGACATACATACAACTGCGTAGTGCTGCGTGCTGCCTGGGTAACTGTCCGTCTCGGCCGGCGCGGAGCCAGCTCCGGGTCCTTCACGTTGGCGCCGCGGCGAGGGTAGGAAGGGGGATATTAACGGCAGGGACGTTGGGTAACTATCAAAGAGAGAGGAGCGGGAGGCAGCGGAGGAGAGGGGGAGAGGGAGGATAGGGGAATAACCTTAAGCGGACGGATGGAAGAGGACATACGGGGGTAGGCTGTAAGGGATACATGCGGGGGATGCGGGTATACACGTAAACCGATGCAAGAGACACACAGCCGATATTGCACAGACGAAACAAAACTAAGGCACAAACGGGGTGGCGGAGGAGGCTTCTAATCATCGGCTTCGTCGACGAAGATGTCGGTGTAGTGCTCCAGAATGGTCTCAACGGCCTGTAAGCGCGAGGATGCCGTCAGTCAGCCAATCGGTCTATCAAACCTCGGAATAATCGCTGCGTACCTTGTTCTGGAGCGACGCGTCAGCCATGCCGTTCAGCTGGCCGTTGAGGCCCGGCTGACCCTGCCCGAAGAGTGTCGGGCCGAACACGATCGCGAGGTTCTGTACGGACATAGCATTCTGTGCCTCGTGCTGGACCACTCTGTGTCGCGCAGAGAGAAAGAGAGCCGTCAGCGCTCACTTATCGTACGATGGACACCATCCACGGATCAATAGATACACTACGTACTTGTGCAGATGGCCCATCAGGTACTTCAGCGTTGAATAATTCGGGTCAGGCAGCGCGTTCACGCGTTCATGCAGCCGGATGTGCCTAGCACGCTCGTTCTCGTTCCCTGCGGGGGGCCGTCAGCACCAGACCAAAGGGGCAGCGAATCGGAAGAACCACGTACGTGCCGCGTCGAGGAAGTCCGCGTGCTGGCTCGAGGTGAACAGCGGGTCCGGGAGCTCGCGCAGCCACAGCTTGAGCACACTCGTGACGTTGCTGATGTCCGACGACCACTCGTCCGCGTCGAGATTCACCGAGTCGAGGTCTGCCGGATCCGCACGCGGTCAGCGTCGAGCATCATCAGACCAGGCGGCACCGAGCGTGCATCCCACGACGAGCGGACCGATACATACCTCGGTCGAGCCGCTCCTTGAGCTTGAGCACCTTGCTGTGTGTGCCGCCGATGCGGTAGACGCCCTGCGTCGTGAGCCCGTACTTCTCGATCGCCTCGCAGCACTTGATGAGGATCGGCGGCACGTCGGCGTCGTCGCGCAACATCTGCTCTGCGAGGTTGACGCCGAATGTTGGCCGGCCCTTGTCGGATAGCGGAGCATGTGAGGGGCTGGGAGAGGTGCTCGGGTGGTGGTGAGGGGCGGGCATGGGCGGTAGCTGCAATATGCATGAGCCGAAGTTCATATGGATCGACTGGAATGTTGAGGAACACTTACGAAGCCCTCGTCTACGGGCCCGGTGCGGCGTGGCCCACGCGTATTCGTGCCTCCATGTGCATAGACGTATGCTTGCATGTAGGTCTTGAAGTCAGTGCGATTGTCAATCGACTCCATCGTCGCCTTCAAACTTGGACCTATAGCAAGTTCAATATGCGGTCTACATAGAGGCGTAAGAATCAACTTACTGTTGTCGTCCGGTGGTGCGATAGTAGTCGCATCGCTATGTACAATGCTCTCGCAGAGGAATGCGTATCGAGTAAGGTGGTACTGCGTGCCGAGATCAATCTCGTCTACACATTCTTTGAATGCCTATGAAGCAAGATGATTAGCCCGCCAGAACGTGCCACAGCTCAGGTATATGCTGACTCGTAGGATCCGAGGTAGTTGGAAGTTGAAATATTCCTGTCGGATTGTCTGCGTCTCAGTAACAGCCTTTCGGTAGGCGTCCGACGCGGTCGACATCCGCGCCCGGATATCGTCTTCTTGCCGCTGAAGCTGTAACATCACGCGCGATTGGTCAACTGGCCACGCACAATGAAAGTCGGAACGTACATTCTGAGGGTTTTTGCCTTTCAAGAGCATGCCTCCTTTCGCCACCGCCTTCCCTAATACCCGCTTCCCATTGACCGGTGACCGGCCTTGCATCGCGTTATCCTTCAAAGATTCGCCCTCCTTCTGCAGAAGCAACCGCTCGAGCTCTTCGGCGGTCATGTCGAAGCGCGACTTCGCCTTCTCCGTGATTGACTCTGATTCCTGCAGAGCACGCTCATATCGAGTCGCCAAATCCTTCGTCTACAACACCGCGCGCACGCACTCCCGTGAGATCAGCAATCGTACGACGAGGCAGCAGTACGCACCGCTTTCCGGTTCTTGTCGACCTCCTTCGCGAGGTTCGCCAGCTCCTCGCTCATCTCGTTCAGCCGCAGTGCAAACTTGATCCTGTTCTCCGCCATGACCTCATGGGTGCGCATCGACGACTGCCACGCGTTCACATACGATCTGTGGATACCGCAATGTTCGCGACCCGCGCCTGAGATATAAATAGCAGGAAAGGGTGCTCACCCTGCTTTGGCCTCGCTCGTCGCATACTCGTTGGCCGCCTGTCGCGCGAGTTTCTGCATCGACTTGCCGTACTCGTCCTCCACCCCTGCGCGTCGTTTCAAGAACGCCGCCGCTTCCTACATAGACGTCAACCGTATTTCCGCGCACGCACATCGGACGCACGCACCCTACATGAGACCATGCTCTGCTTGATCCGGTCCATAAGCAGCGGAACTCCGCACTGCAAGCAACCCGGCACCCGTCAGTCCAGCCCCTTGACCACAAAGCAGGCCACTCACATCGGTGTCGCACAGCGCGCGCAAAATATTCTCGTCAAAGCTCGGCTCGACCAGCGTCGCCATCTCCGCCGCACTCGCCGCCGAGTCCAGGTCGCCGCCCCCGCTCCCCACGCTCTCCTCCACGCTCACTCTTGGCAGCGTTGGCCCATGCCCATGCCCCAAGTCACTCGTCGCCCCCTGCTGCACGCTGTCCCGCCAGCGCGGCCCGCCCGGGCGCTGCGCAGACTCCGCGCTCGAGCGCGGCGGGCTCGTCGACTTCGTCGGGGTCGGCGGGGCGCCCCCATTATTGTACGCATACCCCGGCCCGTGCCCCGTCTGACTGTGTGTTTGTGTCTGTGGTTGATTCTGCTGAGATTGTGTGGACTGGGCGGACTGGTGCGACTGGTGCGACTGCTGGTCGAGCGACTCGGCCGAGGTCACGTAGTGGTGCGTCTGCGGGATGCGCGGGTAGTGGCCCGGGGCGCGGGCGGGGTGCCCGAGGTCGGAGCCGCCGTCGCCGTTTGCGCTCGCGGTCGCGCCGTGGTCCCAGGACGGGCGGCCGTGCTGGTAGCTGTCCTCGACTTCGCTCATCGGTGGGGTTGGGGTGTGCAGCTTTCGAGGGGGCCAGTGAAGGTGTAGCCGGGGGTGGTTACTGGGGTTGTGGGTATTTCCTGTTCGGTACACGTCCGCGGTGTTGTGCGGTGCGCGCTGGCGCTAGCGGGCTCGTTTGCGGGAGGGGTGCACGGTGGAGCCTGCCCTGCGCGGTGTGGCCGTCGTCGAGAGCGGCGGGCTGGCGGTCGGGGTGGGAGGGGATGAGAAGAGGATGAGGGGAGTCGGGAAGGCTGGCGTCGGCTGCGCCCTGGGACGCGAAGGCCAGAAGACAGGCGCTCATACCATAGATCTGATCTGCTTATGTCACCATCAATCCCCCTCTCCCCGGTTCCCTTTTTGGGCATCGTGGTTGCTTCCGCCACACCCAAGCACAGTCGTCCTGCTTCGTCCGCCTTGGCTGCTGCTCTTCGCGAGTATAAATACTACTGCGACTCGTGCAGGTAATTTTATGAGCTGCCGTGTCGCTCTAGGTGTCAACTCGCCGTTGCCTGTCGCCCAAGTGTACCATAGTAGCCTTGATCATATCACTGATTTACATGTTGGAGCCCAGCGATGGTATTTTTATGTTATAAATACAGGTACCGTTTCGCCACTACACAGCATTTGAGCGGTTCCATGGGCGTTGTACATACCAATGTACTTGGATGGCAGCATACAAAAATATCTCTTGCGATCAAGACGCTCGCCCGAGGAGATACACCAGTACTCCTCTGGGTCTGCTCTTCCTGAGCGCATCCTATAGATATCGCTCTAGCCGCCAGTGCACCAAAATACCACCCGGTGCTTCTTACGATCAAGACGCCCTCCCTCGCAGACACACCCAGACGCCCCCCGCCCCGAAGCCCCTCGAACGCGACCCCTTTCTCAGCGCTGGGCCCGCGCGCAGCGTATTCATAGCCCTAGCAGCACCCGCGCCCAGCACTCTCGATCCGGACCGCACTAGACTTCGGACTCTGTGAGCTTCGAACTTCTTCTCTATTCGTACCCGGCATGGGAATCGTACACGCCCCCGGACAACACGACATTACACGCGGAGTCTATGTACTATGGTGATGCGAAGCGTCCCAGCGGAGAGATGCTGATGCTAGCGAAGTCGGCGGTGGTGAGAATAATGATAGCATGTGCGTAAGCGTCGTGGACGTGATAGCAAGACGTGGGTCACAAGATGTGTCGGATAAGCAGCAACAATGAGGTAGCTGAAGCACGGCAGGTAGAAAGCATGGTATCCGCGAAACGACGAAGTCCGGTAGCCGCTCGGGTAGAAAGGCCGATCGTCCTGATCCGCGCAGAACTCATGCCCAGCGCCCGAGCAGCGCCATGATGCCCGCGCCGGCGATCATGCAGCACAACGCGTATGCCAGCTTCGAGTTCGAGCCGTTCAGCATGTCCTTGTTGAACAGGAACTCGTGCGCCATCAGCTACAGGCAACACTTGTCAGCACACACTCCCTGTGATGTCTGTGAAGAACCAGCGCACCTCGACCAGCCCGGTGTAGAGCAGGATGCCGCTGCTGAACGCGTCCAGGATACCGCTGACGATGCTCGCGGTGGTGCTGTCCGGGTTGTAGGTCGAGCGCACGCCGAGGCCGACGGCGATACCGATGGGCGTGGTGATGCCGAACAGCACGCCGCCAAGGATGGCGACGTAGTTGTACTTTTGCGGGAGACGGATGAATGCCAACCGGGAGCCCACACCAAGACCCTCGAACATTTCTGGAGAGCGCGAATTCAGCGCCAGGAGAATCCACACACAACACAGCCGACTCACGATGGAAGACGAGAACAATGAAGAGGATCTTGAACTCATCGTTGACCGCAAGCGTGAGGCCGATGAGCACGCTGTGCAGGAGCACACCGAACTCGAGCACAGCAATGCCGATGATCTGCGCCGACGGCGAGTCGCCCAACGCTTCCGGGGTCCCGTGCGTGTGGTGCCCGTGGTGCTTCTGCACGTCCGAGTGCGTGTGCGGGTACGACGGGTTATCGTGCGTGTGCTCCACAGAGTGCTGGCTTTCGATGTCCGCGCTCTTCTCGCGCGTGAGCGAGCCGTCGGAGCCCTGCTGCTTCGCGATCGCGGCCTGGGTGATGTGGTCGGTCTCCGGGCCGTGGGCTGCATGCGAGGCGAGGCCGTGCCCGTGAGCGTCGTGGGCGAAGCCATGGCGTGCGAGCACCGCGGTGCCCCAGCGGAAGGCGACGAGCTCGACAATGAAGATCATGAAGATGCTGAGCAAGCAGATGCCGAGTGCGTAGGGCTAAACATAGAGGGTTCAGAAACTGCGAGAAACATCGCGCACGAAGAACACTCACGTAATTCTGCCATGCCGGGTCCAGGCATGGGGAAGAGAGCTCGTCGATGGCAGGATCGAGCAGATGGATGAGAGCGGTAGCAATCTTCGTGGGCTCTAGTCAGACGGAGGCCGAGACCTGAGAAAGATGGAGACGCACGATAACACCGCTACCAAAGTACTTCGCCGTGTCGAAGACGCGAGTGGGAATGTGGGTGCTCAGCCATTCTGTCCTCCTAGCGAGCACGGGGAAGAGGGCACCGAAGAGGGAGGTCGCGAGGATGATGAAGATGGACGCAATGCGGAGGCCGGTGAACCTGGTGTCGCCGCCGCCAGAGCCACAGTTGACGTCGTCGTCGTCGCGAGCGAGGATGTGTGCACGGTGCATCTTGGGGACCTGGGAGGGGCGGAGAGGTGGGAAGGGGGTGGCGTGCTCGGATGGGGAAGAGGGTGTGTGAGATGACTTTATACGGCCGGCACAGAAGGAGGAGGGGTGCCTGGAGGCCGGGGGAGGGCCGGGGAGGACGGAGTGGAGGGAGTGGCAGACGGCGAGAGGATTGTGAGAGGGCGTCTCGCACAAACGGTATCTTTGACGTTTTCGCGACCGGGAGGGTACTCGCCCCAACACGCCCCTCCCGATTGGCCCATCATTTTCCTCCCACCGCCACGTGCCTGCACCCACAGGAGTACCCTCCAGGTCGGCGCCTCTTTCATCCTGCTCTCTTTCGCTTCCGCGCCGCTCTTTTCGTGCTGGCGCTCTCCGCCGCTGGTGACTGGCTTGACCTACATTTGTCGAGAGGAGGCACTACAGGATGGTATTTAATCGCATAAATACCCGCTGGAACGATCTCTCTCGCTTCAGGTACTGCTATTCTACGATGACTCGGTAGTATCGCGCCGAAAGCATGCCGATATCGCAAGGCAGCCTCAATCCGTACCACGGACTGAGCGTCCGCACAAAATGACAGCTGCTATCTGATGTTTATGATTTGCCATCCTCTCGACAGACAGCGGCAGACACCGGTGAGTACCTCCTCAGTCCGCCAAACGCACACCTACTGCGTCCTACACAAATTACTTAATTGACACTCTCGTATATACGCCCGGGCGGTGTCCAATCATGGCGATACGATTACCCGACTTGTGTAACCTGCTTCCGGCCCGCTTTTGATGTCGGCCTGGCCTTGGATGCACGACCGTGACTCGTTCGCCGTGCCGACTCGCACACTTTCGCTCAATGTTCTATCCTGTGCTTGTACACAAGGTTTGACAAGCGTGCATGCAACCCTTTGCGCTTCTTTACCCCAAGACGACGCCGGTGTTCGGTTGCCTTTAATCATGGAACCCCGAGTCCCTGTAACGCACTCCGCTGTGCGACCGTCGCGCACACCTTCCCGCTGACCGGGCGTGCCGAAACGTCAAAGCACCCCTTCCGGCGCCGCCAGAGCATCACCATCGCCAGGAACCACGCGCCAAATTGAGCGCAGACACCGAGCGCGAGTACCCTCCCGGTATGCATCTTGCCTTTTGACAGCATCCTCCACGCTTGCCACCTTTTCGCCCGCGTAGCCCGCCGCGCCCTAGATCCAGCGAGGCGCATGTGCAGCTGCACCGCACTCAGGTACACCCGTAATAACATTCCTGCCGCTTGTTTGTTTCGCCTGAGTTGCCGGATCGAAGGGACACCACCCGCGGTCACGTCTGCCGCATTTGCCGGACTGGGCGGGTGACCATGAACGGTCAGGGACCCTGGAAAATACAAGTCTACTGTCCGGCGGAGTAGTTTGCGATGCTTAGTACAACCATACCAGGACACACCGCAGGTTCGATTCCAACAACCCCGTGGCTGCGCTTCTGAGATCTGAGGACTACAAGGTTCGCTCCCTAGCGTCTTCCATGCACTGCGCACCACATACAGCTCCCATATTCCCAACTGCTCGTTGTGCATCTATCTTCCTCCACTATCCTGCTCACACGACCCGCAAACTTAGGCTGCGGCCTCGTACGTCCGGAGCAATCCCATTTCCTTCTTTCATCGCATAACGTTCATTCCGCCCTGCGCGGGAGCTGACCCCCACGAAGTGTACTACATCGAAGCAAGGCCCGTCAAACTCACCGTCACAGGCATGCGGTGGTGCTCGATCTAACGCACACAAACTATCAATCAGGTGCGGTGGGGTCCGGTCATCTCGCAGCGTCTTGAACCAGCAGCCTGCGCTCCTTCGAGACTGGAGAAACGGCAACGTGAGCTCCAGCCAACCGACGGGGGAGCCGAGCTGGCGTCACTTGTCTCTCTCCGTCCTGTCTTCGTCCTGTCTGCTCTCAAGGAACCCTCAGCATGCGACTTTGACGAGGCTGGAGCCTGTTTCTCCGAAGGGTCAGGAGAATTGGTGCGCACTACCTCGACATATCCCTCTGAGGCCGTCTTCGTCATTCCGGTATATTTGATATCTTTGGTATGTGCGCGCTGGTGTCGGACTTGTGCGCAGCAGTAAGGTGGCTGTCGTAGCATCATAGAGGAGTGAACGGGGCACAGGCTTCATGAACGGACAATATGTAAAGCTTCCGTGCTGCTATAGAGTGTTACCTGTTGCAGACCTCCCACGGGCTATTCCGTGAAACCCCAAGGACTCGGAGACTACGGATCAGGGAGCAGTGAAGGCAGGCAGTGACAACCATCTCCGTACGTTGGTGCGTATCTCGACCTGATGTGCGTAGCGGCACGTTCGCGCACATTGTATATTTCTTGATCATCTGCTACTCCTACAACCCGTGTCTCTCCAACACTCATTTCAACAAGGTTCCTTCACTTTACACGCTCACAACGGGCTCATCTCGACATCCCGTGTCTCTGGGTCCGCAACCGCAGCCGCAGGCTCCTCGGCGGCGCTCTCCGACCGCGCCCTTTTGACCTCCCGCTCCGCCTCTCCCTCCGTGCCCGCAGTCCCCTCGCGACTCGCCTGCGCCTTCTGCTCCTGCTCCTGGATCTTCGCAAGCAGCGCCTTCTTCTTCCTGAGTCGCCCGAGCTCGCGCTGTGTGAGCTGCTTGCCGTCCGCGCCCTCTGCCGGTGTAGCCGCCACCTCGGACAGCGTGTCGCGGATGAGCGGGTCGTGCTCCGGGTCGACGTTCTTGGGGAGCGCCGACAGGCCCGAGTAAAGGTCGAGCGCCTTGAGCTGCGCCGCGGTCGCTGCTGTCGATGCAAAATTAAGTAAGTAAAGGATCAGCTGCAGCCACAGGGGGGAGGAGGATTTACCGGGAAGGAGAGATTTTGAGTTGAGCGCGGTGAGAAGTAGTGTTTGGACGCCAGGGGACTCGGTCAGCTGGAGAGCTGCTGTCAGTGCGTGGCAGACGTGAGACTGACTGCGGGGTGTCGTACCGTGGTGTCTTGCCATATTAGCAGACGGACGGGAGACGTCTGCTCCGTTGACGATGCCTCCGGAGCAGTCTCCCACTCCGCGTCGAGTAGTGCCCAGACATTTCCATCTTGAGCCACGGTGAAGTCGATTACGGACTTTTCGAAGACCACGGATCGGACAGCAGAAGCGGGTAGTGTATCGCCCTCGGCGGGGATGGGGGCGTAGAATACTGCTGCAGCACTATAGATGTGATCAGGAGCATGGACACCAGATTGGATGCTTGATGCCTCACCCGATAGCGCTAAAAACGACGAAACGGCCGTGCTCGCCACGGTCGACAGATTGGATCCTGTGGACAGCAAAGACAAGTTGCGAGTCTTCTGGCACACCCGGCGTGGCTTGCGCGGCGCTGGATACGGGTGTAGACGCGCTCGCCTCTGTCATGGGCACGTCCTCGTTCGACGCTGCGGGAAGCGCTTCAGCATGGTCGCCCGACCCGCCCTCCGCTTGCTGGCTTGCTTCCGTAGTCTCCTCTGGAGCGTCGGCGGTGCCTTTCTTTCCCTTTCCCCGCCGTTTGCCTTTTCCTTTGCCCTTCGCTTTGCTTTCAGACGGGCCCTCTTCGCCTTCGCCGTCGTTCCAGCCATGACGCCATTTCGGTGCCTTGACCTTGATGTGGGGTGTAACAGCATCGAAGATGGACACCTCGCCTGTGAGCTTGCCAGACATCCAATCCCAGAACTTCAAAGTTGGGTCTCCACCTCCGGATACCAACATCGACGAGTTGAAGGACGGTATGTGCAATGCAGAGACAAATCTATCCGCTAACTCGTGAGTATCGGACGAAGAATATAGTAGTATGTAGAACACACTTTTCTTGGCCGAGGCAATACCGCTCGATGACATAGCCTTTGGGAAACCAGCTGACGCGGATATGTTCGTCCCGATCGGCAGTCAGGATGTATTGCCCCTCCGGCGTGAGGAGGTATGTGGTGAGCATGGACGCATGGCCCAGGATCAGCGTTCCGTTCGAAGGATTCTCGTGAGCGGTCAGAGAACCACGTTTCGACGCGCCGGCTTGGCTTGTCGAAGGGGTGGGGGAAGGGTCGGGTTGTAGGGGATAGCTGAGCTTTCTTTTAGTGACGCGATGCGTCGGGCGTTCGCTGGGACGCACCTGAATACATCGCCGAACTTGTCGCTTACAACGATTGTCTGGCCGTCAGGAGTGAATCCAATCTCCGTAGGCTTTTTGGGCAGTTCTCTGCGAGGTACATCCAACGTTCAGGTGATGTACGCGTCAGAATGCATATACAGACGCACCGCTCGCTCAATAGCTCGAGAGAATCTCCGATGTGCCAGACTTTCAACCGCTTGTCGTCGCCAGTAGTGATGAGATGCGCAAATCCCGAGTCCACGGCCGCGCAGCGGATCGGTCCTGACCTCAACAACTTCTCCTGCGCATCGCCGTCAAGTTTTGTTGTTGAACAGATGATCTCGCCAGTGCTGGCTCGGACAGACTTAGCCGACAAGACCATGCATCCGGCCAAGACAACACGTACTGAACGTTCAGGACATGGAAGTGGTGTCCTACTGCTGCAATAGCTTTCTTCTCTCCGATGAGGAGGCGCGTATAGGGGAAATGCGCCATGTTGTATCAAGCAAAGCCACTAAAGATTCAAGAAGCATGCCCGCAGAAATTAACCTCAAGACGTCAGGGACTGTATCGCAACAGTCTCACGACATATTACCAGTAGTTAGAGCCCTATCATCTCTTTGTTAGTATATCGGTTAGTACACGCGCTTGTCATGTATAACTGATCGCGCGAAAGCCGGGTTCGACTCCCGGACAGAGAGCTTTTTGCTTTAGTGGGCTCTTTCAGTGAGTCCTTTCGCCTCGTAGATGTCTCTCTTTTATTGGCACGATGCATGGTTCTTTGCAAGAATCGCCCCTACAGGGTGGTACAGGTCGCAGGTAAAATGAGGGTGTAGCGACTGTACGTATCCGGGTCGGCCGCCCGTATGAACCTCAGTATGATTACACCGTTAAATTAACATTTTTCAATCATGGAGAGAACACCTGTTCAGCATCGCCTCCCGCAGAATGACCGTCCTTCCCGAAACATGGCAGCCATTCATCCAGAGCGAGCTCAAAGAGACCAAGCCCCGCGTAAAATGGCTCTTGAGACACGGGGCTGTAGAAACCGACCGTTTTGAAGTCGGTGTGGTTCGCATCTGGCGTCAAGAGAACACGGAGGTCCGACACATGGACCATATTGGCGTGCGTGAGTCCGAAGAATGACGGGTACTGGGGCGCGACGTCGCATCTATGTGGGATATAACGCGTAACCGTCAGTGCTGTTAGAGGTGGGCGACGTCCGGAGGGTCAGCGACATACCGCGGCACCACGACAGTAGGCGTCCGGCCGGACGAGTTGGCCTCGATGGAGGCGAGTCCCATCGTTCTCCAGGGATCAACTACCTGCTGTGAGTATCGCTTATAGAACGAGGATAACGACAATCTTACATTCTCCATTGGTAAACAGGACGTTGGAGGGCGTCATATCCCATCCTCCATACTTGTTCACCTTCTGCACGGCCGGAGAAGAGGGAAGTCCGCGCGGAAATGTTGCGTTGCACTCCTCCTGGAAGCGCTCCAGAGATCGAAAAGATGTTTCGATCGAGAGCGCATTATCTGGATCTCCGCGCTGGTAGAAGCCTGCGTCAATATGCGATATGTCAGCTAACCATGGGACGAGTTGGTGCCACAGCGACCGGTTCCATACCGTACTCGGAGCAATACTGCCACATCCATGACCGGTCTTGGACGGGGTCGTCTGCGTCGCCGGGTATCGCATCGTAGTTGACTTCGCGAATGGCAGTCAAGAACGCGTCCAAAGCAGCAACAATGCCGAGATTCGCGGCCAAGCCTGTCTCGAACGGGGTAATAGTCGAGTTCCGGGTCTCGAGGACGTTGCAGAAAGGCAGCACGGAAGCCTCAAACCCGTAGTACTGCAATCAAGTTAGCTGTCAATTCATCGTCGTTCGAGCGGAAGGCAGACAGGCCCATACCTGGTAGAAGTTGAGCGGATCCATAAGTACGCCTGCGGCGCTCACGGCACTCGTGTTCGCTGCGCGCTCCTTCGTGATCCCGTCCGACCGTGCGCTCAGCAGCCTGAACTTGAGGTCCGCCGTCTCCTCCGCCCTCCCGTTAGCAAGCGTCTCGTCCACAAAGCGCGTGACAGCAACCCAGTCTGCGGAGCAGTTGCGCGTGAGGCTGCGCTCCGCGGCCTTGTAGTACGCGGCCATGTCGACTTGGGCGTGGACGGGCGCCGAGGACGCCCAGACCGCGAAGATCGTCTCCGGGTTGCGCACGCGGAGCAGCGCGCCGCGGACACCGGGGTATGAGCCCCCGAGCCAGACCCAAGGCGTCCTCGAGGGATGAAGGAGATTGTCCGTCGAAGCGTTGAGCGCGCGTCCGCTCGCAAGAGAGAACCTGTTGGCAAAATAAACGACGTCTTCGAGGGCTTGCTCGGTGTTCAGGAACTGCCACTGTTCGGCGGTAGTGTTTTCCTATGGAGGCATGAGTGATAAAGAACATGTCCTTTGAACGATAAGCAGAAACGTACATTAACCGGGAACGGAAGCGAGTCGCCGTAGAAGCGATGTTCCCACAGGATCGCAACCCCGCTGTAGCGCTTGGCGAGACGCATCGTCGCAGACAGCCCATGGTACTCTTGCAAGTAATACGGGAGGAGCGGTTCCGCGTTCTGCTCTCCCGAATCGAACACTTCCGACGCCGAAGTTAGCGACACTCCCAAGGACCAGATGGTGAGTGCTGACAAAACACCGGACCCCCCGGTTTGTAGTACGTGGCATTGACCCAATATCTGTTATTGAACGTGCCCGTGGCGTTCCCGAAGTGATCTAGTGGCATCTGACCATGGCGAAAAGCAGATATTAGTTAGCCGACGCAACTATGACAGAGCTAGACGGGCTTACCTCGAAGAACTGGGCGTTATTCTCCACGGTACCATCATCCCTGGGTACTGGTAAAAGGTGCTCCTTGAAGCGCATAGGTGGTGCCATCCGCGCGCCCACGGACCACAACGCGCACAGTAACAGTAGAAGACGCATATAGCCTGAGCAGAGCGACATAGCGTTGCAGTAGCTCCAGTAACAACGCGCTCACCCGAGTGAGCGCGTTATATACGCAGAAATGAGACATGCGGGCAAACGTCTTCTTGATAGCAGACGCGCCGCAAACGAGTGGAGAGGGAGATAAGCCAGGTAGCATGATCGCACTTCGCGACTTCTCATGCTGCAAGAACGGAGCGGCGGCATGACTGCATCCACATCCCGGGCCGCCTTCCCGCAGTACTTTCCCAACAACGCGCTTGTGTGGCGGCAGGTCCAAATCCTCGATATCCAAGCTATATTCGAGGAGCATACTGTAGTATGTACGCGTTAGTTTACACATTAATTTAGTAAAAACTCGGGCGCGAGAGTGGGGCGTAGCCTGGCTCATGAGATGCCGTATCTCTTCTTCTCCCAATCTGCCCACTCGAAGACGGGGAGCGGGTGCGCCTCGGTGTTGAACACCCAACGATCCAACAGGATGAGATCCTCGTCCTGGAACAGGAGATATAGGTACTTGAGGCTAGAATGGCAGACATCAGCGTTCGAGCCCACGGGGAATCGTACAACCAAAACAGTACGCACGTCTCTGCGGTGAAGAAACTGCGATATGACTGAAGCGTGAGCTCGGTAACTGGCGCGTGTATCGAGAACACGCACCTCGGCATCTCGTCCTTGAGCCGCGCGGGCGACTTCTCGACCGACGCCACGCTCGCATACCCGCTCTTCGTCTTCGCCTCCTTCTCAATGGCGCGGAAAACCGCCCATCCGCGCTCCCGCCAGACCTCATCGCCCGTCGTGCGCCACATGATATAGAAGCTCTCAACAGTCTATACCCCCCGTCAGCGCTGGCCTCACACTATCCAAGCGAAACACGCACCTCCGGCCTCAGCATGTAGTCGATCTTCGTCGCGCGGTAGTCACGGTCCCCCTCCAGCCGCGGCGGCGCCTCCGCCAGTCCAGGGGGCACCCGCCCCGGCCGCCCCTTCGCCTCCCACGCGTCGACGAGCTCCGCCCAGCACCCGGCGTGCGGGTGCTCCGCGTCGACGGGCGTGTGCGCCATGGCCATCTCGTCGGGCCCGAGCCTGGTCTCGTGGTCCGCGTACGTGATCCAGCACGTGTACGCGAGGCCCTGCGCGGCCCACTGGTGCCGCTCGCGGTCGCGCGGCGCGAGCGGAAGCGTGTGCGCGCCGAGTGCGAGCAGGCCCGGGAGGAAGCACGAGAGGTGCTCGAAGGTGTGAGTGGGCCCCGAGGAGAAGGTGTCGGTTACGTAGAGGAGGTTCCGGTTTGGGGTGACGTAGAGGAGGTTTCCGAGGATCGCTTCGACGTCGCGGAGATCTGTTGGGGGCGTTAGGGCGTGCGTTACGGGAAAGAGGTAAGATGCGCACATAGGTCGCGAGCCTTGGTTTCGGATTTGGCTGTGAGCAGCCATTGCTTGAGCAAGTACTCGTGTGCGCTGTCGGCGAACGCGCCTACTGAGAAATGGTCTACAGCCGGGGCGTTGGGGTGCGATGAGACCGTGCCACGCAGAACACCCAGGTTATGAACATACCGTTGGATGGACGCCCGGTTGTCACAGACCATTTGGTTGCAAACTGGTTGTCCTCGACGTTGGCTTCAATCATGAGGTCCATGATGCGTTCAACCTGCACTGCCTGGTCAAGCCTTGTCCCGATACGCAGTACAACAACACACCCTGTCGAAGTATTCCTGGCGACCTGTGAGATGGGCGAGATACTTGTACTCCATCTGGCAGCTGAGAGCTTCTGCCCACAGGATCTGCGATCCCGTCCAGCCCTGCCTCGTTTCCCCGCTGCATTCCCGAGGATGAGACACGGACCTACAGAGAATGAAGTGCACTTACGACACAGTATTGACGGCATACATCGGAAGCCCATACGTTGTGTTGAATGCAGGCAATAACATGAAACCCAGATCATCCGCACGCGTAAGCAGTATGGGCTCTCCAGAGATAGCATAGGCGGACAAGAGGCCCCCGAGGTAACGAATGACAGTTTCAAAGAATGGTGCGTATTTTCCCTGGGCATAGTCGGATCAACGCCCACAGTATACCACGCTCGTCCATCATACGTACCTTGGGCAGAGCGAAAGTCATGTTTGCCAGTGTGGGTATGGTTTCGCGGAACTCATCGTGCAAACCCATGATGAGCATGGTATCCAAAGAATCTACTAGCGTCAGACGCCAGCCGTTGAAGCTATTTACAGATGAGTACTGCGAACTCCGCCATCAACAACCGAGGGGGTACATACTTGTCCACATACGCATCCGAAACAGGTAGAAGCTCGTCGTGTGACCCTGCGTACTCCTGGTAGCCTCGATATGCGTGTAGGAACGCGTTCTTCACTGCGTCGGCGCGCTCCGACCATACTGTGGTTGGCCGCACGTGGGGCGGAGGACGCCCTGGCGGGGGATGTGCGCCGCCGAACGGTGGAGGGAAGTGGTGAGGCGGAGGTGGCGGAGGGTAGAAGTCCTCGATCTGGTCAGGACCGGGGCGGTATGTCGAGTGATCGGTTACGCCGAACCGAGCGAATGCCCATAGCAAGAGTGTGGCAGCAGCGCCGAGGGGTATAAAGCGGTAAGCTCGCTTCGTCCTGAAGATATCCATTCCGAGTACGACCCAAGAGTAGACAGCACGAGATAGTTCACCCAAGGACCATAGATGACACGCTAGACCAGTCAGTCAGAGACGCCTACGTCTGAGGGAAGGAGGAAAAGGGCGAGCACGCCGCCTCAGACAGGGGTGGGCGGGGTATATGAGAGCACAAAGGCAAGGATAGCAGCATCCGGGTGGGAAGTGCGTGGGGAGTGTGGTCGCCAGTGCCAGTGCCGGAGCCAAGCCGGGGGCATGCTGGCACTCCGTCGCTGCCAAGAGATCACTCTGCCGGAACAGCCACCGTCCCCCCTGATCATTCTTCGCCGCCTCGGCTACCAGATCCGCCCTCGGCATTCCGATTTGGCAACTGCTCAAGAACGAACGCGTCCATCTTCCTTCGAGTGCGGTCATCCTCTCTGAGAACATTCGTACTGGTCAAGGGTGGCGAGGGTGCGTCAGGACCTCGCGTGAGGAAGACCTCGTGGGAATGTCAGAGCTTGAACGATTTCATGATGCATGTATTCCAACCAAGAGCGGCTGGCGTGGTTCGCCATCTTCTTGTCGAAGGGCCTCCTAGGAGCTTTGTATTAATCAGCGACATTCTGAGACGATAGTACCCGGAAGAACCATCTCGTCGGTGTCGTAGACAGGACTAACGTAGTGACTGTAAGTGTTCTTTTTTGCCGCCAAACCGATCCCAGTTGTAATGACATGAGGTGACCCAATTCTCGAGGCACAGCGCAGCGTTTGGGGAGCGCAGATATGGTGATGAATGTGAAGCAAGTGACGCATTAATATGAAGAAAAGAAGAAAGATGCGGGCGCGTCGGGCAACGCGGACTTGCAATGCCACAACGCGACTGCGGGCACGTCAAATTTAGGACTCCGCGTTTCCACGAGCAACTCCAGCTGGATCTTGCTCTACTCTGTTTCGGGAGAGTGACATTGTCGACCGCCGCCAGGCGTGTGGATGCTTCATGAATTAATGCTAGCTCGCGGCGGCCTGCGGGCATTAATTTGATTTGTGTGTCATCTCGGCGGTCGAGCGCACTTCTCATCACCTGCCACCTAAGCTTTGCCGAAGTCACCGATATGTCCCCAGTGCTTCAAGTTGCATAGGACGAGTGTTCGACTGGTAAGACGTTGATCTGAAACATCTTGCGTGAGGTTATGTATGGGTGAAACTCCGGTGAAGCAAAGGAGAGTTTCTAGCTGGTGAACCTACAGTATAATTCAGCAGGCTGTGCTTGACGTACCTGCGGATTTCAGCGCAGATCACAAGGCGAGATGGCCGAGCGGTCTAAGGCGCCAGACTAAGGCGTTGCTTCAAGTGCAGTCCGATATCTGGTCCGAAAGGGCGTGGGTTCGAATCCCACTCTCGTCACTCTATTTTTGCTTCTTTTGTCTCAGCCGGAGTACTTACTACGTTTGGAGGAAGATTGAGAAACCGAACGTCGAACACCCCAAGTCGGAGCTAATAGGCGGCTTCGGTGAGTGTACACAATGTAGGCGCCCGTGTGCCCACTCCGGAGTCGGGCATTACGCGAGCCTTTGCTTTTACCAACTTGATTTATAACTACACCTTGACTTCTTGGTTGCACCTCCTCGACCCCAAGCTACCTACCGTGTGGGCCTGACCACAATGTCTGCGTCCACTAGTAATGCGTCAAACTCTTCTAGCTCGCCCTCCAAGTCCTCTCTTCCACCAGGCATGGTCATAGGCCCGGACGGGAAGCCCTGCAAGATATGCACCGCGTTCCGTAACTGGAAACCGCACACAGACAAGCCCAAGCAGCAGGCACCCACCCCATCGCAGGGCGCAACAGCCCCAGGCCAGAAAACCGCGGCCATGATGGCGGCGTTTGCGTCCGGCACGGGCTTCGCGTCCACCTCGCAGCAGACGACCGCGCCCGCGCCCGTCCAAGAACAGGAGCACACGCGCCCGACGAACTGCCCCCCAGACGTCGAGCAGCTCGGGAGCGCGACGTGGACGTTCCTGCACACGACCGCGGCGTACTACCCGGACGCGCCGACTATGGCGCACCGCGTGAACATGCTCTCGCTGCTGCGCGCGTTGCCCGTGCTCTACCCGTGCTCGACGTGCGCGACGCACCTGGGCGAGGAGATGAAGACGCGCCCGCCGGACGTGAGCAGCCGCGGCGCGCTGAGCCGGTGGTTGTGCGAGCAGCACAACGCGGTGAACGCGCGGCTGGGGAAGGAGCGGTTCGAGTGCACGGTGGAGAAGCTGGACGAGCGGTGGAAGGACGGGCCTGCGGATGGGAGCTGCGATTAAGGCGGAGGTGCGTCTGGCTTGCGGCTTCTGTTTAAGATGCTTCATTCAAGTCCTGATCTATAGGCATACTGTGCATGCGACAGTGCCCCCGGTGGTCGCACACCTCCACTCAGCAAGTGTACTATAATGTATCTAGTAAGCATCATACCGGCCTTGCATAGCCCGTAACAACATATCACCAACCGCGCTGGGACAGATTCAAATCCCCCACATGTTTTACTAGACCACGCACACCACTCATTCGCGATAATCGCACTATAACTACTACAACAGACAATCTACGGATACTGTCACAGTCCTACGTTAACTCCTCAATTCTGGAACCTCCTTGGCTCTGCTTCTGCCCGACCCTGTGGATGCTCTGGCTACTAGTTTGTGCCGCCTGCTTCGCCTCCTTCTCCAGTGCGTTCGCGCGCATGGTGACTTCGTCCACCAACACACGCAACATGGGCGCAGGGATGCCCAGAATATATGCCGCGTAAAACGTGAGCTTGTGGACGACATGATTTGGCCTTTGGCGCGACTTCGTTTGCGCAGAAGGCGCGTTCCCCTCGGGCGCGCGGTCCGGCGCTAGCGACTCCGTGAGGAAGTCCGCGAGGTCAGAGAGGACGCGCAGCGCGTTCGCGCTGGGGTGCGCTTCGAGGTCCGCGGAGGAGAGCGCGGACTTGGGCTCGGGGATGACTGTCACAGTCGCGGGCCGTAGGAGCAACGCGGTGTCCTGCAGGAGGAGTGAGAAGAATTGCGGATTCATGTGGCCCTGTTTGAAGAGCGACGATTAGAGGCCAGCCAGCAGTGTTTCGGGGGCGCGACGACGTACTGGCGGGAACCGCGACCACAGATCTGTGACAACTCCAGAAAGAGAGGAGTGCGCAAGCGTCGAGTTGCGGTCTGTGAGAAAGGGCACTAGTCTGGATATCGACTGCGCAACTGCCGTGCGGTCCGGATCGGTCTGCGCGAGCGAGGAGAGCGGGGAGATTGCGAAATGACGGACGATGTATGCATACGTGATACTGTGACACGTCTATGTTAACGACAAAAGTGGACAAGAAATGAAGACATCGGACGTCACTCACCACACAGCGCATATATTGTACAAGAGGAGCGGTCCACTGAGCGCGTTATTCGCCGACTGCTTGACCAGGGGCGCAGGTATGGGCATAATGAGCGGCGGCCGCGCCCCGTGTTTTCGTTCTGCCTCTTCATCTGACGGTACCTCCGATTCGGATGCGGTAGGGGCCTTCCACCACGGGTTGACGCGTTCCCGTTCCAGTTCTTCGCTGGCCAGGAGCTGCTGCGCAAGCTCGCTGTTAGGGTCTTCCAGTGCTCTCAGAAACTTGTCGCGTTCCGCCGGAGTCAGAGCCGCCCACAGTTCTTCGTAGGATGCCGAGTCTGTCCCGTTGGCCGTCAGCTCACAAGCAGGAGGACATCTCTAGCACAGCGCGCACCGAGGTTGACGTTCTGGAGGCGCATCTCGAGGTCGTCCGCGTCCTCGTTCCCGTCATTATCTGGGTCAGCCAAGAGTGGGCTGTCGTCCAGGGCGTCCTCCTCGAAGCGCTTGAGGAGGTCCATCATCCGCCTCTTCTCTTCTGTGCCTGCAGACGGCGCGCTCTTCACGTCGAGCTCGAGCTCCTTCTTGTAGAACGACTCTGAGCAGTCCCCATGTTTCTGTTGGAACTATCAGTCAACGCGTCCCAGGAGTGCCTGCGTGAACGCACCTCGGAGCGGAAACAGACTAGCGAGCAATAGGGGATGTTGCACCGCGGACATGTGTAGCGCGAGAACTGTCTCCGACAACTGTGAGCGGTCTCAGGAAGGCCGGCGGAGGTCCGGGCAGGAAAAAGACTGACATTGCGCAGGGTATGGTGGCTACTGACTCCGTTTGCGGAGTGGACGCGATGATGGGCACTCCTTGGCCTGCGGTGTCTGCCATAGTGGTCCGCACAATTCTTGACTTTGGCATGCACTGCACTGTAGTTTTCTTCTGTGTTCACGATCCTGGCACACGCTACGCGGTGAGCGGTGAACTCAAAGGTGGCGGATGAGATCTTGAGAGCTCGTGGCTAGCGTGGTTTCGCTAACCGAGACTGGGCACGGGCGCTTGTCGAGAGTTGGCGTCAGAGACCGCGACCACGCGAGTTGTACCGTACCACCACCACCTCCGCGAACCCGGCCCAGCCATCGTCCGCGATGAGTTTCAAGAAAAGGTTGGTGTTGCTCACTTCTCCAATGCGATGCAGGTACTGACCGTCGGCGCAGCAAACTCGACCTGCTCATCCGGGTTCGTTATTCAAACCCACTCCCCGCCCCACCATGTCCACCCAAACTACTCAATATACCCACCGACCCCATGCGCTACGCGCGCCCCGAATTCCTCGACGAGATCGCGGCGAGCACGCCTCTACCAATGGTCGTGGACGGCGAGCTGGGCATGCCTCTCGACCTGTCGCAGTGGGACTGTCTATGGGAAGAGAACGGGGATGACTCCGGTACGTCCCATAGACCTCTTTCTCGCCGGAAACTGTATTCATGTATGTGCGCGACTGCCCCCGCAGAACTAAACCCGGACCCGAGCCATCCGTCGAAACTCGACCCTTTGGACCAGTTCCTCCTCGGAGACCCCACATCCACTTCGACCCCCTTCCTTGGCCCGTCTACCCCAGGTATCCTCACACCCTCTGCTTCAATGCCTCACGTACCGTGGCTACGGAAGACGGAGTACCTCAGCCGAGAAAACGCCTCGCGCGCCTCGCTCTCGCAAGACATGTGCGTACTCCCTGTCTCCTCTAGGTCTCCGAACCCGTGCGCCGTGCACGCACATACTTACGCGTACGCTCCAGCAAACAAAACCAAGACCACACGATCGACATCTCGCGCGACGCCCAGCTGCGCGACATCGACGCGTCCTTTGCTGCGGTTGCGAACTCAGACCTTGCGTCCCTGCGGCACCCTACTAAGCCCGAGCTCACCGCCGTTGAGGAATTCGAGATATTCCCGGACGCAGAGATTTGGGCGAACGCGTATGACCTCTTTCGCTTCTCCGAGCGGCCAGGAGACAGGCCAGTTGACGTCAGTGCACTCCCTGTCTATAAGCGCAATATCACAACGCTGACATCCTCCGCGATAGGTCGAGGACCCGCGTTTGGACTGTGCAGTGCTGCGTCCCATGGAGGCAGATGGGGACCACTTCCTCGCGTATTACCTCACGAAAGACGACGAAGACGCGCTCGAGTTCAAGCGCAATCGACTCGCGCGCTCACCGGACGACCCACCCGAAGACGAGGCACGTCTATTACACCGTGCTGCTCGCGGTGACGCCTCCCTGCTGATGCTGCCCTTCATACGCACTTGCACAGCCTACCCACTTCCACTTCGTGCGCGACTACGAGACGGTCAAGGTCGAGCAGGAGGTCCCGAACGAGTTCCTACTCGTACTCGACGACGGCATGTCCGCCGAGGACGACGTCGACCGCAAGACCGCCGGGCCGCCGCGCGCAAAGGGCGCATACTACAAGAACATCGAGCGTAAGATGCTGCTCAAGAAGAAGCGCGTGAACGTGCGTATCTCTCTCTTGCTTTTCCTCTCCGAAGGCGCAGCCCCGCTGACCCGCCGTTGTGCAGACGTACGAGGCATACGGCGACAAGTGGGACGTCGTGAAGCTCACGCACACGCCGATGAGCGCGGAGGAGGCGCAGGAGCGCGGGGACGCGCTCGCGGAGGTCGTGGACCCGATGTTCCCGCTCGCGCGCGGCGACGTGGATGCAGACGCGGAGGGCGAGCTGGACGATGCTGCCGCGGCCGCCGCGCATGGATTGAACGGCGCGGCAAATGGCGTGCGGCATGAGATCGTCGACGCCGTCGACGTGTTCGGGGAGGAGTGAGTGTGCGGGCGCGGGCGCGGGCTCCACCTGGCCGCTGTGTGATCTAGGAGCTGTGTGTACGCTAACTGCGTGGTAGTGTAGTCTGCTTTCGAGGTTGTTCTGCCGTTATTGCAGCGATTTGTGACAAGTGAACAAGGCTGCTCACAGTGGGAGGCGCAACACAACGCATCTACTGTAGGTTCTCTATAGAGCGCGTGAGCTCCATCCTCGTAGCTTCAGCGAACACGGCATATAGTAGAAGCGACGTAGGCATATGGAACTGAGGTCAGTGTGGACGTACATATTATTCGAGCCAAGACGACCGCGGCACTCAGCCCATAGACGTTTAAGGACGATTACTCTGTGAACACGGTGGCTTTACATTTTGGTAAGGCGGGAGGCAGAGCAGGTATGAAATATGCGGAGCCAAGATACACCGCGCGCTGGCACCGAGGTAGTAGCTACTACCTCCTATAAGAGTCAGACCGCAAATGAGACACACGGAGGACATACAGTGACAGCCGCGAAAGGTGGAGGAGACGGAAGGCTAGGAGCGTACAATGTTCAGAGACTTTCTGCGCATACAGTGAACGAAGAGACACGCACAGGCTGTCTGGGAGGCGGCAATGCTCCTGCGGGAGATGATCTTCGCAGATGGCTCGAGGATGCCAGACTGGCTGAGACCTCCGAGTCTGTCGACGCCTGCGAGCCCGTACCCGTGGCGCGATGCCGTTTGGTTCTGAACTTGATCAATGCAGGCCATTCCGGCGTGTTCACCGTTCAGACGACTACATGCGTGTGGCGAAGAGGTCCTCGCACTTGACGTCGCCTTCCCAGGATACGGAGCTACCATGCCAATCCGCGAATACCTGCACAAGCGCCTCATGTGTCCTGAAAGGCGACGCCCCGTACAAGTCGTCGGGGTTGCTCGGGAACGATACCAAAGCGGGAACATTGGCTTCGGACAGGCTGGAGGGAAGAGCGCGGGGGTGCCGTATGGTCCGGTGTGCAGTCAGGGCTGCAGTGCCCTCGTGATTCTCTTTCGGTTCTGGGGTAGGCGTTAGTGCCTGGAGCGCTTGGATCGAGAGAGGATCCGGGGGCCCGTAGAGTTGGTCGAACGTCGTGAGAGTGATTTGGTTACGATGGTCATTGCATAGCCCAGCCATATCTTCCAAGAGGCAACGGAGTGTGGGATTGCCGAGCGGAACGATAGGAGACGACCTGGTGTCCATGTCCCTCAGCTTCGTGGCGCCACCGACGAGTGCACCGTCCAGTTCGCGTAGGGTGCATTGGTCGTACGTCATTCGGACAAACGCCTTGAGGTGGGTTGTTCGGTCCGTGAGGGCGTCTCGTACGACGAGGTAGTGGAAAACGTGGATGAACGACTCAATGTCATCGGGGAGACTGTAGGGCTTCTTCGGATAGCGCAAAGACAGGGCGGACCGAAATTGCCAGGTACCCTGATGAAAAACTCTTCAGTGTGTTTATGCAAAGAGGGCGGCAGAAGCGAGCATACGTACGGTACGATCCAGATGATGACCTTTCTCCGTAACGAGCTCGTCCTGGGACTTGTAAACGTCCCAATCGTTGAGGAAACCTTGGAAAGGAGGATGCTTCCCACACCGATGTCGCGATGCAAAACTCCTGCGTTCTCCCATGCCTGTTTGTGCGCTACAGGGTGTGATACTTTAGTTAGTACGATATTGATCCATAAAGCCGAATGTTGTACCTAGCAGAACCATGCACATGATGAACGAGAGCTGACGAAAGTTGCTAAACTCAGTCACCAGAAGGAAGACTTCTTTCGAGACGGTGTAGTGATGGATGCGTTTCGCCGGTTTGCTGTCGAGAAACGACTGCACCTCGGTAACTTGGATAGCGGCATTCGACCCCGACCCTTCTTGAACGTCCCCACCAACTTCGCAAGACAGAATAGACTGGATGTCACCCTCCCGTAGCCTCTTGTATGTCAGATGTTCTGGGTGGGAGGCCGCGACGTTGGGCCGGCGGGAGTCCTTCAAGACACAGAGACGATTTTGTTGGACGTCGCGTGCTACATACGTGCGGGTACGCCGACCGGCGGCAGAGGTATCGACATACAGCGGTCGGCCGACGAGGAACGTGCGCTCGGCCATGGTGATTTCGTGCAGCGGCCCCTGGCTGTCCTCGAAGGACTTCGTTGTCTTATCTCGGCCGGTGGCGTCATGAACCTGCTTCTGGACGCCGAGCGAGGCGGACTCTGCGCAGGCAAGCATCTTCTTGACTCCTTCGGATGAGGCACGGCGGGTGGGGTCAAGCGCCGTTCCAGTGGTCGCTGCTTGCGCTTGCAAATGCCTTGACCGGAGTGGAGCTTCGACTCGCGGGATCGGAACTAAATTCAACGGGCTGAACATTGTTGGAGTGGAAGTAATGGTAGGAGAAAATCAGTCATAGAAATTCCTATGGTGGGCAGGAAAACGCACTGTGTTACTGACCGCTGTCGCTAGGACTTGAAGACGATATAACTATGATGTCGATGATCGCCATGTCTAGCAAACCATAATTATGTTAATTGGAATATTAGAAACACGGTGGGACGGCCCATAGGAAGATTTCGACTCACCTCAGACGTCGTCGTGGTAGAAGACGGAGGTGCACCTCCGAGTCGCGCGGTGCACAAGTTGCGGCGCGCCAAGCATGACGTGAGTCGTGTTAGGGGCTTTAGCGCCTGTTCGAGGTCGACCACGGTCCACCACAACACACAACACCCCCGCACGGCCGCTTGTTCAACCAGCGTGCACGGTCGCGATCTAGTATCCGACCACAATTATCGATACCTCCAATATTGCAACTGCAGCAGGTAAAAGTACATCATGGAAACCAAGAAGGTCGAACGAACACCAGATACTTAGTAAGTTAGATCAAGACGCAAAACGAGCGAGCACACGGACCGTCCGACGCCGGAACCCCAGTCTGAGCCTACCCATATCATACAGCCTCGCTCATCTCCACCGGCAGCTGGCTGTACCCCGACACATCCCTCCGCGAGCCCACCATGCCCCGCACCGCGTCCCACGCGTCGCGCACCGTCTCTCGCGCGCTGTCGAGCATCGTCTCGTGGTGCTGCGCGCTCTCCCCGGGCATCAGGCTCTCTGCCGGGCGCACCCACCACTTGAGCGCGAGCGAGCTCGTCACGACGCTCACGGACGAGAACGCCATCGCGGCGGCCGCGCCCATAGGGGGCAGGCTCACGCCGAGCGGCAGGAAGAAGCCCATCGCGAGGGGGATGCCGAGGACGTTGTACAGGCACGCCCAGACGAGGTTGCGCCGGATCGTCGCGAAGATCGCGCGCGAGAGGTGCAGGGCCGCAACGACATCGAGCAGGTCGGAGCGCATGAGCACGATGTCAGCCGCCTCGATCGCGACAGATGTTCCGGATGAAAGCGCGATGCCGACGGACGCAGCGACGAGGGATGGGGAGTCATTGATGCCGTCTCCAACCTGCGCTATCAGTCAGCAGACGCACAGGAAGGTCGGAACGACGCAGTACGCACCATAGCCACCCCGCCGCCGTACTTCTCCATGAGCTCGGTCACGACCGACGCCTTGCCCTTCGGGCTCATGCTCGCCCACACATTCTCCGGCTTGATCCCGACCTGCTTCGCAACAGCGAGCGCCGTCGCCTTCGCGTCACCCGTCAGCATGTTCACCTCAATGCCCATGTCCTGCAGCGTCCTGATCGCGTGTATCGAGGACGGCCGCGGCGCGTCCGCGAGCGCAATAGCTAAGATGGGCACGGGCGGCTTCCCCGACGTCGAGATCGAGACGAAGATGGACGTGCGGCCGCGGTGCGACTCCTCCGAGTCGAACGCCGCGAGCGCGGACGGGAGCTGCGCGTCGCCGGTCTGCAGGATGAAGCGCGCGTTCCCGACGAACAGCGTGCACTGGCCCTTGCCGCCCGGGAGACCGATCTCGGCCTTCACGCCCGCGCCCGTGACGCTCTCGAACGTGTGGATCACGACCTCCGGAATGGGCACCATCGACTTGTTCAGCAGCTCCTTGCCGTGCACCGCGACCGCCTTCGCGAGCGGGTGCTCCGAGCGCGCCTCTGTTGCCGCGACCATCGCAATGACGTCCGCGCGCGTCGCGTTCCCGACACACTTCGTGGTCAGCGGCACGTCGCCGTCCGTCGCGTAGCTGTGCAGGTCGCTGTGGTCGCTCGAGGGCGCCCAGGCAAGCGCGGCGACAGTCAGCTTGCCCTCGGTGACCGTGCCCGTCTTGTCGAGCGCGATCCGCTTGATGAATCGACTAGCCTCGAGCGCACGCCCGCCCTTAATGAGGATCCCGTTCTTCGCGCCCATCCCGGTCCCGACCATGATCGCGGTCGGCGTGCTCAGCCCGAGCGCGCACGGGCACGCGACGACGACGACGGAAATGCACAGCTGCAGGCAGATCGCGAGCTTCGACGCGCCGTGCTTGTGGAACAGCGCGGGGAGCGCGTTCTCGTCGACGACGTGCGAGATCACCATCCACACCGCGAATGTGACGAGCGAGAGCGAGATGACCATCGGCACGAAGTAGCCCGCAACCTTGTCCGCGAACTCCTGGATCGGCGCCTTCGATGTCTGCGCGTCCTCGACCAGCTTCACGATCTGCGCGAGCGCGGTGTCCTTCCCGGCACGAGTGACGACCATGTCGAACGTCCCGAGCCCGTTGACGGTGCCTCCGATGACGCTGTCTCCGATCTGCTTGAGCACGGGGACCGGCTCGCCCGTGACAGCGCTTTCGTCCACGGTGGAGGTCCCACGCAAGACAGTTCCGTCCGCGGGGACCTTGTCGCCAGGCACGAGTTTCACCGTATCGCCGACCTGGACCAGCTCCGTCGGGATCTTCTTCTCCTGCGTGCACGCCGGTGCGTCGGTGTAGATGGTCGCCATAGACGGAGCAAGCGCCATGAGATCAGTCAGCGCGGCGCTCGTTTTGCCCTTCGCCCGGTTCTCCAGGTATCGACCCAGCGAGACAAACATGATCAGCATCGTGCTGGTGTCGAAGAAGACCATAGGGTGATAGTCTGGCTCCCGGTTGTACGCGGCGAAGCACATGGCGCCTATGGAGTAGATGTACGCGGCCGACGTCCCGATGGCGATGAGCACGTCCATGGTGGCGCTCCCGTGCTTCAGCGACTTGTACGCATTCCGGTAGAACTTCTGTCCGAGCCAGAACAGAGCCGGGGTCGTAAGAATGAATGCCACGACATCGCCGACGTAGATGCCGCGGCACAGCTGGTACTCGACAATCGGCGCGAGAAAGGGGATCTTTGGTGCGATCATGGTGAAGAAGAAGACCGGAATTGCGAAGGCAAGACTCCACTGGAAGCGCGACCGCCATTCCTGGATCTCCTTCGTCCGAGTGAGAGATCGCAGCTGAGTCGCATCTTCGTGGTCGGAAACCATGGCGTCGAAGCCCATCTCTTCTATCCGCTCTACCAGCTCCCGAGGCCCGACCATTGTCCTGTCGAACTCCACTTTGCAGGTCTCCGTGGCGAGCGAGACGGCGACGCTGGTGACCCCGGGCATTGCCCCCAGTTCTGTCTCTACGGTCGATGTGCATGATGAACATGTCATCCCGTATATGCGAAGTGTGATGGTATCCGCGCGTGTAGGGGGAATGAGGGTAGCATCGAAACCTATGTCAGAAATTTCCTGCATAGAAATTAGCAATCGGATTCTTGGGGTCTATTCCGGGCGGTGAATTATGACAAGAGGCCCGCTGGAACGAGGTACTTGAGGATCTTAAACATGGTGATTTGCCATAGCGATGCCCGCGTGACGCAGTAAGACAATATCCTGGAATCCGAGTCGTTCACTGTTCGCACGTCCGACCACCCACTGCTCGCTCGGTATTTCGAGAATCCGAGAGAGGAGCGGCTGGTCCAATACGACATCGGGTTCCGGCTGCACGAATCAGCTGGTCCTGCACACGCACACTGCAGACTGGCGATCGGAGGCAAGTCCAGTTTCTTGCAAAGCGAGACGCTACGTGCGCCTCGCAAAGCGCGTCCTATGTGCTACCTCTACTTGTTCGGCGGGACGGAACACTCGCGCCAGAGAGATGAACTGTGCGCCAGTCCCGCTGGCACATAGAACCGACGTCTTGCGCTATTAATAACCCACCCAAGGCTATCCAGCGAGAGCGGAGGGGGGCACGACACTGAGCGTAACAACACTCTTTCGTGCATACAGTACGTGACCGGAAGTCCAGTGATGGTCGCTTGACGACTGCGAGTCGTGGCACGTATGCGCACATCGCGCAGGGAGTAACCAGAGTTCGACGGACTCACCCCAATAATCTTGTCCGCATCCCATACGGCTGGATCGTACTCCACCACACCCCGTTCGGCGAGTAGGGCAACCTTCACCGACTGTATTCCTGGTTGTGTACGCAGCATACCCTCTATAGACTGTTGTGCGGTCAGACGGATGTTGATTACCAACGCAGGGATTCACACACCTCGACGCATGCTCCGCATGTCATGCCCTCGATCCTCAACTCGCACTTCTCTGATGCAGGCCCGCCCGCAGCAGCCAAAGGTTCATGTTCGCCCACATATAGCTCCAGTTTGCCAGAAGTGGGCGTTCGAGGAGTCCCAAGGATACTGTTGAATGCGGCAGAAAGGCCCGCCATGATGGGGGTGATGGGTGTCCTAGGTGGCATGGTCGGGCCTGGTCGAAGAGATAAATAGAGATGATGAAGAGCGCCTGCGCTGGTAGCGGACGATGTCGGCAGCACCTGGATGTGAGAGCTGGTGAGAGAGCGAAGTCAGGCCGAGCTTACGCAGCGACTCCCACTGCTTTCCGACTCGCGCGGTATTCGGCTCCAGGGGCTGAGGCACTTCTGCGCCGCTTCCTAATCAGGGCATATCTTCTCACGCTGCATCATTCCGCGCTGTGCAAGCGCTGTGGGCATCCAGGTGCATCCTTGCTCAGCCCGCCGCAGCAGGCCAGACGTGGCCTGTTATGTGCCTCCGCGGCTACCCCAACGTCGTCAAGCTGACTATATGGTTGTGCCAAACTGCGCAAGAAAGCTGCGGGATCCGTTCTGACGGGGGCCGACCAGCGCACCTCATTCTGGAAAGGTCCTAGTACGTGGCTCCGATATAACATACAAACTACACTGCTGACAACGAACAGAGCGAAGCGACCGAAGCTCGACACTACTAGCCCGGCTTTGTCGTGCTATGTACATTATACACAGATATCACCGATGTCCAACAATCGCGTGCTTTCAAATGATACCTCCGTACTCGCGCTTGGCATCTTCCGGCCTGAGCGCCCCCGAACGTTCGAGGTTCAGTTCGGTTTGTACCTGCAGACTGGCTTTCTTCGGGTTTTCTGCCTCGAAGATGTGGTCGATCACCTCCAGGTTCCGCCCCTTGGTCTCCACGAAGGTCAGGTATATTACCAACGCACCCAGTGCATCCCACAGGATGTAGAAGATGTAGAACCGCCAGCCGGCGCGGGAGATTGCCACTGGAGGTACGTAGGTGTTGAACACGCTCGCAATATTGACCAGCAGGTTCATGAACGCCAGGCCCTTCGCCCGCGTATTGTATGCCAGGACCTCGGTCGGGTACAGCGACTGCGCGGGCGTCCAGGCGAAGGCAAAGACGACGAGGAAGACATACACGAACGCGATCCCGACGCCCCCGACCACCGGCCTGCCCGCCTGCTGCGCGGTACAAGCGGTTATGACCGCGACAGAGATGGCCATGCCCGTGCTGGACGCGATGAGGAGCTTGCGGCGGCCGATTCGGTCCTGCCAGCGCAGCCCGGAGAGCGCGGCGGCCATCATGATCGGCGTCTGGAGGGCGTTCAGCAGCAGTTGGGTGCGCTCGCTCGTGATTCCCGCCGTTTTGGCTGCCACCATCAAGGACAGTAAGTTCGTGTCATGCACGTATGACGAATGGCTTACCCATCAGCGGAAAGTAGTAACTAGTTGGCGGCAGGTCCCACTGTCCGAAGAACGCGATACAAGCGACCAGGAAGGTGCGGTAGCGCGCTGACCGCGAGTTGAAAAGCTCGCGGAAGTCCCACCACCGCTTGTCCGACCCATCCGGAGAAATCGCTTGCTGCATCTCTTCGAGCTCGATAGCGACGATGGACGAGTTTGCATCTCCGTCTCCATGGTATTTCACCAGTATCTCTCTCGCTTTGTCGACCCTGCCCTGACCCATATACCTGCAGGTGATATTATGAGCCCAATCGTCAAGCGAGCCGAAGCGATATGACCCACCATCGCGGCGTCTCCGGTATGAACCACACGAACGCGAGGACGAGAACGGACGGAAACGCTTGTACCGCGAGCGGGAGCCGCCAGGTCCACTGCGGCGTGCCGACGATGAAGTTCAGCCCATACTCCAGCCACGTCGACACGATCGTCCCCAAGAAGAAGCACGCCTGGTACGCCCCAGTAAGCACCCCACGGTATCGCGGATACGCCATCTCCACCACATACGCGGGCCCCGCCGTCTGCACGAGCACGGCGCCGAGCCCGAGGATGAAGCGTCCGCCCATGAGCGTGCCGAGGTTGTGCGCGGTGGCCTGCATGACCGCACCGACGATGCATACGGTCGACCCGACAGCCATCCCGAAGCGGCGGCCGTAGCAGTCGGCGCACGGGCCTGCGAAGAGACAGCCCGCGACGTTGCCGATGACGTAGAGCGCGGCCACGAGACCCTGGTTCTCGGGCGTGATGCCGAAGTAAGAGACGAAGGTGTCGATGGCGGACAGTCCGCCTGGGCAGAGGGCGTCCTGGTGAGCACGGTTTGTTGCTCTTGCGTAGAAGTCGAGACTCACCGAAGGTGTTTGCGTCAAAGCCGTTGGTCGCCGAGCATGAATATGCGACGAAAAGACATCCGTACGATTTCAGGAAACTCCTCCGCAAGGGGTTAACCTTCGTCTCTGCTGCCCGCCATGGTTGCTCTTCGGGTGTTGATTCCTTGTCCTCATTGGACGGGGTGTATGCGAACTCGACGCTGTCGATGTGTGCTGCAACGCTGTCCTTGGATCCGGGCATGACGTTCTTCGACGTGTACGCGCCGCTCGACGGGCCAGCGCTGTATATATAACTCGAGCTGGATTCCTGGGATCCCGTGTCGCTATTCGATAGCGGCATGCACGGACCTGCTGGAGTAAGGCCGCCCTACATCGAAGTCAGACGACCTACCTAGGCTGCTATCGTCTTGCAAGTCACCTGAACCGGTGTCAATAGGAAGTGGTATGTGACACCTGATCTACCTGTGAGCCTTCCATATTCAAGTTGAACGCTCTCTGCAGATAGACAGGGAACTTCGGAGAAGCACTGCCTATTCAAGGGGGTTATAGCGCTTGAAGGTAGCCAGTTCCTCGAACCGACGAACTTCTTTTTCAATCAATATTCGTGCTAAAGGCACTTCTGCACAACTCAAGGACCACTTGGGCATACCCCCTATTGGCACTACGTCCTCCGCTGTCCAGTTCGGCTGCGGATTTTCATCGTGAACTCCTAATTTAAAAGTGTATCCGAGCTAGGTGCACCGGCGTGCGTGCTCACCCATGAACCGCTTCATCCATCATCTCTCTCCGCTCTTTAGGTTTTACAACGTCCACAAAAGGATGTGCACCAAGCTGGCAAGCGAGCTCGCTCCAATACGACATGCCGTTAATCGAGTCACACAAGGCTTCAGTGGGCCCGTGAAGAACCTGTAGGAGACCGCGTCAGAACCGTCGCTCCGTTCCTTCAGCCAGTCGGAATCGAACGGCGCGCCCTCCATGCTGACAAGATCAACTCCGGCGTGTCAGCGGCGAATCTGAGGGCTCGCTGACAAATGCTAAGGAAGTACAACAGATCTCAAGTAAGTTCCTCAGATTTCCTGGCGGGGGGTCTTTGAACCAAACATGCGGTGATATCATGCTCATCTCATAATGACCTGGCCTAGCAGCTTGCTTCTCGCGTTCTACTTAACATCCTCAAAAGCCGCATTACGTGCTCGAGGTGATTGGCGTAATTCTCTATACCGTCATCGAATGCACCCTCTACTTATACGTCAGCAGATTCACGAGACGCGTATGAGGATCATTTGTGGTGGTCGGAACGCCGGCTATTCTCCATGAGAAGTCTGAAGTTCAAAGTGGCGGGGGGTCGCGTGTCGTAAGCCCGCCTGCTCAATGGTAATAAAGGTGTTTGGCCATCACAAATACCCCTGGCCGCCAGTTGGCCGGGTCTCCAGGCCATCATAAAGTCATCATGGTCAGTAACGGATTTCATATCACCCCCCGAAGTTCAACTCACACTATGTTAGCTATCGACCCCGAGCTTGCTGCCCTCCTCGGCCCTGTCGACCCGCGTTTCCAGGTTGAGGAACCGAAACACGTACCTACAATTGCGGAAGCTCGTGCCTACTGCGAGCAGTCTGAGGTCGCACCGTCCAAAGCTTACCATAAGCCGTTTCTTCCGCTAGGTGAGTTCCTTCGCATGGAGCGAGCGCCAGCAATGATGCTATGGGTTTTTTCAGAGAACACGTATGATGTGCAGGATAGGAAGGTGTCTGTCGATGACGGGGAGATTACCGTCAGGTGCATTGTTCCTGTGGCTGCAGATGAGCTCGAGACGTTCCCTGTGCTCGTCAACATGCACGGAGGAGGTGAGTAGCTTGTGTGCTCGTGATGTCATGTTACTTACATATGATGCCTTATTCACCAGGGTGGAGTGTTGGCAGCATAGATCTCGACGACTACTTCCTTCGCAAGGTAGCCGTCGATCTGCAGTTGTCTATCGTAAACGTCGATTATCGGTGTGTCGCGTCATACCATATCATCCTGTCTCAGATAACGCTAATACTCCACGGTTTATGTTCCAGTCTTGCTCCTGAATATCCCTTCCCAACTGCTGTGACTGACTGCTTGGCAGCGCTCAAATGGGTATGTCTCCTCAACATTTTCGTCTCCTAGAACTCACCTCATCCCCGCACCCCTTCCTAATCAGGTGGCCTCGAACACGGCCCTCCTTAAAGGGGATCTCAGCAAGGGCTTTCTGGTCTGCGGACACTCCGCTGGCGCTAACCTCGCCGCAGTGCTCGCACACGAAGCCCGCGACGACCCTTTCTTCCGTGGACCCGGGCGTCAGCTTACTGGCCAAATCCTTCGCGAACCTCTCGTCATCCATCCGGATGCGTATCCCGAGAAGTAAGTTTGTTATCACTATAATAATAACCAAGCTAGCCGCGTGTGCTGCTACTTCTCTTTCAGTTGTACAGAGCTGATGCTGTGCTTAGATTGAAGCCTGAGATGCGTTCGATGGAGGAGAACAAGTATATGCCGCCGCTCACACGCGCCACCGCCGACTTCGTCGTTGGTTCGTCCCCTCATCTCCACCCCTCTCTCATCGTCTCTCACGTGTACCAATTTGCAGCCCTTTACAATCCCGTCCGAAACGACTCGAGGTTTTCGCCGCTCCTGTACACTTCCCACCACGACCTGCCGCGCGCGTTCGTGCAGGGCATGGCGCTCGACATACTCCGCGACGATGCGCGCGCGTACGCCAAGGCGTTGCGCGAGGCTGGAGTCGAATGCCGCCACATAGAGTGCGTCGCCCGCTACATACGCGCGGAGCGCCACTGCTAATCAGGATGGTGGGGCGTCTGCGTTGGTGACTACAGGTATCCTGGCGTTTCGCACGGCTTCCACCACAACTATCCGGCGATCACGGCAGCTATCAGGGTTCGCGCAGACCTCGTACAGGGGATCAAATGGGTGCTTTCCAAAGACTCGGAGACGTAGGGCCGTGAGTCAGGCTGAGGCTTCAGCCGTGAAGACAAGATTAGGATCAACTTGATCTGCAAGGATGATGCCGATTTTGTGCCGTGCGTATGTTCGTGTAGACAACCTTAGTTACAGGTATGAAAGTATACCCGCTCGTCAGTGCAATGTGACCGCCTGTCTATTCCATCATTCCCTTGTGTGTGCACATTGTAGGCTGCGCTGAGTCTTCGCGGGATGTCGGGCTGCTACAGCCGAGGCGGTCACGCCTGGGGCACGCCTGATAAGTGTCCCCCGCGGAACCCCTGATCTCCCCTGATCCGTTCATGGTCATTGACCCGAGCGGCTCCCCAGGTGGATCAATATATAGCAGTGGGACCCACATCGTGGTGGTGGCCGGGACGCCCGCGGACCATGGAGGCCCGTAATTCAATACCCCAACTGGCAATCACGCCCCCGCACACAACCACCTGCCAAAAGCGCAAGCACCAGGACACACAACCGGCCCGCGAGGGGCCACTTGGAACAGCAAGTGTGTCACATATGGTATGGTAACTGTTCGGAACGATACAAGACTCGATCCTACTCGATCTCTTCCACGATCTGGTTTTCTGTAGTAACGCTCCTCCGATTCACGACGATTCTCGATCCAAGATCCGTGCGTTCCTTGGACACACACGCTCCCGGCGCACACAACATCCTACAACCTCAGATTCCCCCGAGGCTCCGAGTTTTCGCCGGCCATCTACCGGAAGGTATCAGACTGAGTGAAGGAGCCGCTGGCGGGTGTGGTGATCTGGTTGTTCGGGTCGGACTCCCAGATGAGCTCTCCGGGGGCCTTTCGGATGAACTTGTACTGGACGTCGGTGCTCGCCGGCAAGTTCACGGTGACTGCGGGAATAAGATGTCAGCCATGGCTAGCACCACGAATAACAGTGCACAACATACTGCTCCAGATGGGGTAGTTCGCGGATGAGAGGAGGAGGGCATTGTCGGGGGACCAGTTCTGGAGGGCATCGACGGAGCCAGTGATGTAGATGTTCTCTGCAAATATGGGTCACTATCAGCGCCTATGCGTGACCATGTATAATCCGGACACTCACCGCCGAAGAAGGTCGTTGCCTGCACGTTGAAGGTGACCGCGACAGTACCGGCACCTCCACCTCCACCGCTGCTGCCGCTGCCGCTGGTCGAGCAGACGGCGGGGACGGTGAGGCCCGCAGCACCCCAGCCGGGGTAGGTCTTGCCCGTGCGGGCGTGGAACGCGGTGAGAGTGGCGGCGTAGCTCCAGGTGAGGTCAACGGCGCTGACGGGCTGGCCGTTGCTGCGGCTGTACTGTTCGGCAAGGCCACCGTTCGAGGGCGTGAACTGGGCGTTCACCGCGATGAAGCCGTCAGCGAAGTTCTTGACAGCGGTCGTGAGCGTCGTGTACGTTTCGGAGGTCGACGCGAAGGTGCCTGTGGTGATGCCAGAGGAGAATTGCTGGAAGAAGGGGAGGGAGGTGGTCGTGACGTTGATGCTGCCGAGCTGGTCCCACACGATGAGCGCGTCGTAGAGCTGTTCGGCGACGGCGATGGTGGTAAGGTACCAGGGCTTGAGGGAACGAACAAGTCAGCGATGTATGATTCAAGTCAATGAAAGCACGCTTACGTTGCCACCCTGGTAGCTGTCCTCGGGGTAGCGGCCGGTAGCGACTGCAGCGTTAGCAGCAACTCCCGAGTTGATGGTGTAGATGGAGCGGAACGCGTCGACGTAAACCTTCAGGTTGGAGAGCGCCTTGTCCGAGCAGGGTTGGAAGGTGGCGGCGTCACATCCCGCGGCGGGGTCGAAGGTGTGGATAGACGTGAGAACAGTGTTTGCGTCCCTGCCGGAGCGTCCACCGCCCGTGTTGGCGGTGATAAAGCCGCCGGAGGGGTTCCAGTACGACTAAAGGGCCCGGTACAAGATCAGCATGCTGTGTGAACGTACACAAACAAGTGAAATCAGCTGACCTGGAGGAAGCACAGAACGTTGGCCGCCTGCGTGGTGTAGCCGCTGACCTCCGAGGTTTGGCCGATGCGAGTAGCAAAGGCGGCACCCTCGCGGAGCGCACGGTGCTGGACTGCGGTGGTGAAGAAAGAGGAAGAATTGACCTCCTCCCAGAGATCAAAGCTGTCAAATACGTGTTAGGCTGATCTTGCAGTGAGGTAAACGAAAAGCTCACCCAGTCTGGTTCCAGTTGGCCTCCACGTAGTCGAGGTCGAGCTTGATGATGGGCCAGAGAGTCTGAGTCACGTAGGTCGTGTTGCCGTTGTCGAGGAGCCAGTTAGCGTAAGAGATTATAGCGGTGGACCTGAGGGCGGGGCCGTCTGCAGAGCCATTATGTTAGTCGCAGTTGCAAAGCGCTCGAAAAGTCGGATTACTGACCGCGCTGGGGGCGACCCCAAGCATCGGTGAACGCAGACTCGTCGATGTTGAACTTCGGCTCGCCGAGGCCGCCAGTGCTGACGGTTCCACTCGGGTTCGAGACCTGCTGGAGGATAGCCTGCGAGCTGGTGAAGCTGTCGATCAGGCCGCGCAGGGTGGTGTCCTCGCCGGAAGTGAACTGGTCGATGAGTGCCTTGAAGACGAGGGACGTGTCACGGGTCCAGGTGAAGAGGTAGTTCGGGTTCGTGGTGCTCGGGCTAGCAACTACGATACCGGCCTTTCAAAGACTTTCATGTTAGGATCTTTGCAAAGGAACATATTTGGGGCGAAGCACTCGCCTTTGCGCCCTGCGACTTGGAGCCGCTGGGGCCGATATTGGCGAGCACACCGGCTTTGGCGATGGAGGCCTCGGAGGCGACGTACGCATCTGCGGTACTAGACTGCGCGAACGCGCCGACCGCGAGGCCGACGACGATAGCGAGGAAGGTGAAGCGCATGATGCCTGTAGTAGTATGACCGGGGTGGAGGGGTGTGAGAGACGGAGGCTCACGATGTCGAACAGGACGCTGCAGGCCAGAGTACGTCCTGCACTGTATTTATACTTCTTGCGGTCTGTGAAAGCTACCGAGAGGATGCTTGCAGCATCTACGATGACGAAGTCTGTTGCACATGATGCGCCAGGCCCGCAAGGTCAGGCGGACATGTTGCATATGGAGGGCGGCCGGGCTGAGTTGGCTTGTGAGATTGATCATTGGCTCCGGCGTGCGCGCGTGGTTTCCTCGTTGGGCGACTCGGTCGAAAAATGAACGGTGACGCGACCTACTTGAGAATCCGAGCGATTTCAGCAAAGTCGACCAGGTCGCCCATTGTTCATTGAATACTTCGTACCAGGCAAATTGAAGGACACCGCGAGCGTCCATGTAGGCGCTCCGCTGCGTCTATAGTTCGTTGTGCGGCTCTGCGCGCGCACGCATTGTCCAATCGCGAGTTGACTTGAGCGGACGGAGGCTGCACTGCGCGCCGCCCGCCAATCCGAAGCCGCCCCTGGTCGGACTCGGACGGCGGGAGAGCGCAAAGCGGATTGGGCATCGCGCAGCGAAAGTTGCGCCCGTGCTTCTGATCATGCGCGTTGCCGTCTGATCGTTCCGAGCCCCGTGGGGGTCTCGCAACCACCGGCGGTACCGCTCTCTCCCCCGCCGGCTTCCTAACAGATCGCGCCTGCACCTCAGATTCGATGCCGATCGCCCATCGAGGCCATCGACAGCCCTTTTGTGGCCTGAGTAGCCGAATACGGCGCGTGATGGCGACGAGTTTCCCCTGCTCAGGACGCTTTCTTGCTCGGGGTGCTTCTAGCGCGTCGGGTCCTGACGTCGGCAACGCGCTCCTGCTGACCCCTTGTGCTTCTCAGTGTTGCGACTCACGCCAATGAATTTGAAGCCCGACGTGCGCGGGGCTGCCGAACGCGCAAGGTCTCCTTCGGTCATGGGTACGGTAGGCTTGCCATATCCCGCAGATGTCGCAGGGGATCGCTCATGAGGGCCAATTGAGGCATGCGAATGCGGGGACCTGACCGAAGTCGACGATCCTTCTGTGGTGTTCGGAGTGCGCAGCCATGACAGGTCCACCGCCAACTGCGTCCGATCGCGCACGTTGTACTACGGAAGTATCGGATATCAGTGGGGACCACTTGGCGACGGTCAACTTTGACCACTCACAAGTTGGTAAAACGACGGCGAGGGTGTGAGGCACTACGCGTGCTCGCTTGTACGCCATCGCACTATACGTAGCTGTATCTCGAGGCTTGAGCCTGGGTGAAATCAGAACCGACAGAAGTACAAAGTGCTCGAATACATGTGTTTACGCGACACAGGTTAGCATCTTTACGACCCTGATCTATGTGACCAGTGAGACATTTCTGACCGGTGGGAACACCGCTCCACGTCGGCACAAAATATCGATACGGCGCTCTCGAGTTTTCGAGGGGTGTGTTCCCTATGCAGAAACTCTGCACGCAACATCAGCATCGCCAAGCGTTATTGATAGTGCGACTTCTCACCGTTGAAAATTGTTCGTCCCGCGACCGCGTCCTCGACGAATGGCCGCTTGCCAGCGCGCGGCTGTACAAGTGGTCAGAAAAATCCACAACGACGATCGGAAGCCGCGCACATCTGGGGTGCGGGGCGTAGAAGCATGTCCGCCCACGGACAGCATGGGGGCGGCGCGCTTCGACGCGGCAGAATTTGCGGAGAGACGCTGCGCTGCCAGCTGCTACACACGGCCGCAGTTCCTTGCGGCAGCGCATGACACGGTAATCGGACGTGGCGGGAGAGACAATGACAACATACACATTTCCAGCGGCGCGAAGGCGGGCGAACTGCCTCAGTAGCAAAAAAACAAACTAGGGGTGGGACAAAACCGCGGATGAGCTCATCCGGAGCGCTGGGAACACAGGGTTGGGGGACACACCAATCTGTCAACCTATGAACTCTTCGCCCCCGCGCCCTCTTCCTCCTTCAACCCGGAGGCTCAGCGACCACTGTGCGCCGGACGTTCTCCTATCCCAGACTCAATTGGCCGTCTTTTTGCTGGGTCGAGCATGTTGTGTGCCGGTCTTGGTCGAACAATCTGTAGGCGAGAGCGTGCTGGTTCCCCATGGCCGCGATAGTGAAGCATTGGCGATAGACACGGTTAGGGGCAGCGAGAGAGCCGCCGCAAAGTGGGGGAAGCCAGCGATGATGTGGTCTTCAATGACGCTCCTTCCTGTGGCATTCCGCGCAAGCCCGGTGGTGGGTGACTGAAGGTGCAGCTGGATTCAAGGTGCCGACGCCATGACAGGTGAGACTGCCCGCCAGAGCTGCTGCGAGCGAGTGCGTCTCCACCGGGGTGAACGTGTACAGCTCCACGCGAAGCGGGAAGGTAGAACGTACCGTGCACACGGTCCCCGAGGTGAGAATTATAGCGTGACATGCACGTGTAACTGGGTAGACGTTTGGGACAGCGCTCAGGGCCCACCCGACTCCATCTTCCTACTCGACGCCCACTCGGTACCACCCGCTACAACTTTTGCATGCGCTTGACCAAGAGCACCCGACCGAAGAACATCTAATCGACCGGACGACGCTTCAAAAGGAGACATTTGGAGAGGGAACATGCGACAGAAGCTCGATGAAGGTCGCTGTAAGTCATCATTTGGATTGAGGTTGAGACAGGACCGCGCATGTCGGAAGGCTCCGTCGTCGCTGCTGATGAATAGCGCAACCCCGCGGATATGATTGCTGCAGGTACGTCTGAGCTCTTGGTATGGTAGGTGGGAATGGAGGGAGTTGAAGCGGTCGCATCGTCATCGAGTAGATCATCGTCAAGAGCTCCGGTGGTTGCGCGTTCCGGTGAAGGACAGGATGTAGCTCGCGTATTGCTCACTGCTGTCTGTAGGCAACAGTTCAGTCAGGCATTAGTATAGCAAAATACTGCGCGCAGAGTACGTCCCTACTAGCATCGCGTACCGTTGGCAGTGCTTGTCAGCTGTTCATCTCGCGACTGCGCCACGAAACATACATATAGCAGTTCCCACTCGAAGCCAATCCCCTGCGCTTGTTGTCGGATAACCTCTCGCACGTTCTGGGCACGGCTATGCGGCAGCACTAGGGTCTATGCTATGACCGTATTGCTAGTGAATTTCTGAGCACGTCTGGAAATCGGTAGTTGAATGTATGCGGCGGTCACTGATAGCTATTTACAGGGATGAGTCCGTGAACTAAACATTTATCTATTGCACCTCCACTCACCTCCAACACGGGTGAATCAGGGCGATGCGTGACATAGCCTAGCTTGGTGACGAAGTTCCTGGCCGAAGGTGTGTTAAAAGTCGCGGTAACTTTCATCACAGACGACACGATGCAGTAGCCTAGGCCTAAACTATAAGATATAATAAATATTCGCACGTTCGGCTGTCCCCAGTTCTTTATGCAGTAGAAGTTGACGAGACATCGTAGATGTGGTCCACAACGGAGAGTAAAGGAGACGGCAGTGACTGAGACGGCGGCGGCAACGCGACAAGCCAAACGGGCGCTTAAAGCCCCAATTGGGAATTATATTGGGCGTTTAGCATGTCTAGCTCCCTTACTCCCTCCCCTACCCCGCTTAGCACCAGCACGATAGCTCGACACGAGGTAGTTGGAATACGAGCCCAGTATTGAGTCGCTTAACTGAATATAGTGGTTAGCAGCACGCAGTCACGAAGCCAACTCCTGATCGCGACTACAGCACTGTATCTCGGCTGTGAAGGCGGCAATCCAAACCTATTGTTCTTTCCCCCTCAAACATGCAGCCGTCTACGCTAGACTCAAACGCTTGAACCTCTACTACGAGGACAACAACAAGAGACGACCACACTATAGCCTCAAATGGCTGCGCCGACCATCTCTGCAGCACAGGCCGTTGGCGAGTATCTGCAGTCTCCAGACGATCTTGCAAAGGTCGCTGCCTTTCGGAAGAAGCTCGAGAAGGAGAAGGCCTCAATCGACGCGAGGCTCAGGGGAGGTGTCAAGGAGCAGCTAGACGCAACACGAGAGGGCCTACGAAAGCTGTTCGGCACGCGTGGCAATGTGCAGACCATCAAGGACGAGATGGAGACGGTGGACAGGATGTGCAACGACCCCACGTACGTCGTTACGACCTTCGACCAGATCAGCAGAGTGCGTCGCACGGCCATACCCCATCAAATTGGCACAGACTGCTCATAAACACGTCTGGTCAGGTGTCGATGGTCCATCGCAACTTCGAGCAAACGGAGGAGATGGTCAACAACCTTCTCGAGATGAACTCGAAGCTGGAGATGCTGGAGCGCATGCTCGTTGAGGACAGCGATGACATTTTGGGCCCGGCCCCTAGCCTCCTCCGCATACACTTTCAACTCAACCGGCTAGAGGCGTTCCGGAATCAGACTATGCACCAGGCGAAGAAGTCATCTGCGGACACTCGAAATACGCTCACACGCTGGTTTGAACGGCTCACCAACCTCATCGAAGCGTTCGACCAGTATGTGCTCGAACTAGCGGGCAACATATTGCCCATCGTGCGGGCCGGGAACCCGGATGTCATCGTCCGGTTGATGAAGGTGGTTGAGATGGAGGCCAGGGAGGATGAGAAGGTACGTGTCTCTTGCTCCCAGAGTGTAGCTGTTCGCCCACGGTTTTTTCTAGGCTATAGCCATCAAGCTAGTCAAGAAGGCTGGCAAGATGGATGCCGCCTCCAAGTTCCGGTCGATGCAAGCCAATGCGCGCGTGATCAAGCATTACCGCTCAAAGGTCATGAAATGCATCACCGCGTCTATCCTGGACAAGTTCAACGAGGTGTATGTGGCAAATGAGCGCGACCCTGCCGGGTTCCTAGACGATCTCGTCTTCATCTACAAGGACCTCATCCGAATCGAGAGCGACGTCGTTCCGTGCTTCCCCCCTTCCTACGACATCTGGCAGACATACGTGCGCGAGTACCACAAGGCGCTCAACAGCACTATCAACAGGCTGGTCAAGTCGGAGCCCGAAGCGAGCGCCCTGCTCACCCTACACGCGTGGATCAAGGAGTACAAGAAGAGCATGCGCGAGCTTGGGATCGCGCCCGAGTGGCTCGAACCGCCACTCCTGGAGGGCAAGGAGCAAAACCTCATCGAGGACTACCTGCAGCTCATCATCAAGAAGCTGGACGAGTGGTCGGAGAACTTGATGAAGACAGAGGTTGCGGCGTTCACGGCGCGCGAGGAGCCGCCGGAGATCAGCAGCGATGGGCTCTACACGACTTCGGGCACGGTCATCTTCCTCGAAATGGTGAACCAGCAGATCGACCTCGCACTCGACAGCGGGCAGGGCCTGGTGCTCGCGCGTGCGGTCGAGGAGGTGAACCGCGTCATGCGCAGCATCCAGGACCGTTGGGTGAAGCTCGTCGACACCGAGTTCAAGAAGCACACGGAGAAGCCGGAGGAGGTGCCCGGGGGGCTTGTCGAGTACTGCATCGCGCTCGCGAACGACCAGATCAAGTCGGCGGACTTCACGGAGGGCCTGTCCGCGCGCATCGAGCCGCTCGTGTCGGAGAAGTACCAGGTGACGATCCACGACCGGTTCAACGACGCTCTGGACGGGTACCTCGACGTCGCGAAGAAGTACACGCAGACGCTGATCAACATCATCTTCAACGACCTGAAGCCCGCGATCAAGCAGCTGTTCCAGCCGGCGTGGTACGACGGCACGCACGCGGCGATCGTCGAGACGATGCGCGACTACCTGTCCGACTACCAGTCGTACCTGAACGAGTCGCTGTTCGAGGTGCTCCTCGAGGACCTCATCGACACGTACCTCGTCACGTACCTCACCGCGCTCGCGAACGGCGGGAAGCTGAACATGCCCGCCGCGGCGGAGCGCATCCGGGCGGACATCGACGAGGTGTACAAGTTCTTTGGGACGTACAAGAAGATGAAGGAGCTCGAGCCGCAGATGGAGGTGCTTGACCAGGTGCTCTCAATGCTCGAGGCGTCGAAGAGCCTCGTCTTCCTCTCGTACTGGTCGTTCGCGAAGATACATGGGCCGTGCATCCAGTTCGTCGAAGCGCTCATGAAGGCGCGCAGCGACCTCGATCGCTCCGGCGTCAGCGAGGTCATGGACAGCATCAAGCGCAAGGTCAAGGACGAGAACCTTACGGATCGTACGTTGTCTTTTGCCAGACGTCTGATACTATTCACTGACGAGCTTCGCAGCACCGGAACCTACTATCATGAAGAAGATCGTGATCCAAGGCGCGCTGTCTCGCTTCCTCGTACGGACGTAGAATCGAAGCATCGTTCGCTCGCTCGCTATCTATCGCTCTACCATACCCCCCTCTACTGCATACAGGTTCTCGTTGTCTTCTGCTCTTCTGTAACGTATACGGGCGCCAAAGCCTACTGTATTTCTATCTCGTTTCCTTCACACACTCAAGGGGTGCCGTGTTGTAACGGGCCGATCAGTCGACTTCGTGCGCCTTGATGGCCTCTTGGTCGCGCGCCGCCCGCGCATGCACAGAAGTCCTGTCCGCCCACCGTGCCGCAGCCGCGTCGATCTTCTTGAACTGCCACGGGAAGCGGGACGGGTACAGGAAGGGACGCAAGTCGAACCCTGGGTACGATCTGTGAGCATCCACACGCGTGGGGCGACATAAAGGGTAGAAACGCACGGTTATCGTCGGGACTGTATTGCTCCTGTAAAGGGCGTCAGCAACCCTGATTCGGGGCCTGTTAGCTTTTGTATTGAGAAGACATACCGCGTGGTAGGACGGCGTCAGGGTGGTCATCTTGTGCCGGTTGCGCGCGTATTCGAAGAAGAAGAGCTTCACTTTCTCAGCCACCTGGACGGATGCGAGCGTTAATGTTGTGCAGGCAGGAGATGAAGCAGTGGCCGGGGGCGAACCTGTGGCGGGGAGAGGGAGGAGCCCCACTCGTGGCAGAGTTTCGTGAACATGCTCCAGGGACCGCACTTCTCGACCTTACGCAGTCGTCCAAAGACGGAGAGTTCGTCGTACGTCATGCCCATGTCCGCCTACGTGCTGTCAGTAAAGTTCTAGCAGGATGGGAATATACGTACCTCATCAGCCTGGACGTAAGTCTCAGTGATCGGCTCGAGCTCAGCGGTGGGCACGGCGTCGAGGAAGCTTGTTCTAATGTCAGCGTGGCTGTTCAGGATTAACGTCAGGAAAATTAGACGCACTCAGTCAAGATGGGGAGATTGAAGGCGTCGCGTGCGTATGTGATGAATTTCTTCAGGTCGGTCTTGCTGATCGCGCCGATGGGGTTGACGTCGGCAGACGAGCAGTCGTACTTGGTAAAATAGCCACGCAAGCTGCCACCCACAACAGTCAACATCTCGACCACCGCACGCAGTCAATCAAGGCCTACTCACCTCTCATCTACGTTCGCGCTTCCGAGCACGAGCAGCCCGCCCTGCCTGCCCCGCACCCACGGCATCAGTTGTGCAAACAGGTACGCGACGACCATGCGCAAGCGCGCCTGGATGTTCTGCAGCGCGAGGTTTTCCGCGCCCGTCCCGCCGTGCACGCGGAAGCGTGGCTTCACGCCCGTCACGTACGCGAAGAGGTCGCGGATCGCCGTGACGAGCGTGTCCATGTTCAGGTCGATGTGGTAGCTGAGTCCCAATTCCGCTCAGCCAACCACTGCAAAGGGACGGGAAGGGGGGACGCACCTGCCGATGGCGTTGGCGAGATCCTTGGCGCGCTTGCGTGTATCCGGACTCGAGTTCTCCGTGCCCATGTAGCAGGTGTGGAAGATGCGATTCGCGAATTCGCGGGGATCGTCAGGCACGTAGGTCGACCCTGGCTCCTCGCCCGCGATGCGTCGCGCGTCTTCAATGACCTGTTTATCTGCAAATATCATTTTCAGTCAAGTTTTGAGTGTAGAGAATATTTATTGGGCTTGCCTCCATTCCGTGCTGCCTCGGCAACGAGACGACACATCGAAAAGACTATCACGGACGTCGCGCAACTGTCGATGCCGCCGCTGAGAGGTATAAAATACCCTTGCGTGCGCGATCTGCGCAGGTAGTCCCAAAGCCAGCAAGCAGGTCCCAATCTAGGACGGCCTCATGAGTTAAGCGTCTCCGCGTATACACTCCGGGTGACACTACTCACGCGATCTCCTCTTCGGGTCTATGATAGCGCACCTCCTGTAGCTTTCCGACCACGAGCTCGCTGAAGTCCTTGATCTCGTTCTGAAGACCATCGGAGAGCGCGAAATCAACCTCGATGCGTTGGTAGCGCTCGGCGGCGGCGGCTTGGTTGCTCCTGCTGCTCGTCGCGCGGTGGGCACGAATATCCTCGATATCGATGGTCGCTGTGACGACCTCGACGTCTTGCAGAGAGAACTGCGAGCCTTGCGCGACGACGCGCCCATTGACGACGATCATTGCACAGCCGTCGTAGTACAGGCGGTCACCGTCGCAGCCTTGCTGGTTGGCGTACAGGTAGATGCCGCCAGCCTGTAGGAGTTTGCTATCAGAGATTGTGCGCCACGGTGTGGAGAGATACTCGCCTTCATTGTGGCCTCTTTCATGAGTTCGACACGTCGGTACAGCTTACGCAGCTCATGGTGACTTCCACTCGAGTTCGTGAAGATCTCCACGCCATCAAGGCCCATCAGGATATGAGGACTAAAGCGCAATCAGCTAAATATATCAACTACGATTAGAACCTGGGCAGACCTCGCAGGAGTAAACAGCTCTTCACACAGTTCGATTCCAATGCAAGTGTCGATAGTGCTGATGACCGCGTCTCCGAAAGGTACTTTAGTCTACAAAGGTTAGTAGGCGTTGTATCATTGTTTGGCCTGGCGCCCTCATACCTGGCCGGTAACCGCGTGGACTAGACGTGGCAAGTAATGGTCTTCGACCTGTCTGTGCTTCGCCCAGGGGGTGAACCAGCGGAGCTCGCGGTAGTTCCCGTCATTTGCCATCCACATCTTGGGTCGAATGAGGAGGATTTTTCCATCGTGTATAACTGCGCGGCAGTTGTAGATGACGTTCTTGTGAGTGATGGGCCTAAAGTAGAATCAGCTTTGGGTTCAAGCGGCAACATACACGTGAGACGGGTTGGCTAATCTGTAGCTATATGACCAATCCGGGGAGGGTTCAAGTAGTGAGCCGTCTTTGCGGAGTGGTCGGCAGACTTCCAGAACTATGTGACCGGCCTAGGACCACCACAAAAATCGGTGCTAGGCGGTGGCTCGGGAGGGCTCGAAAGCGGGGCACCGAGAGTCGATTCAACCTGCGACCCGCCGGGTTGATCATGTAGCTCAGTATGCGCGAACGCAAAGGACGTGTGCGCTGATAGATGTGCTAGTAAGACGTAGAGCGATAGATGTGTTACCGACATTCCGATATCGCATACGATCCCCTTGGCCTCATCGGACTTGAGGATTTCTGCTAGGACCTCCCAGGCATGAAGTCCAGTATCCCCTGTCATCACAGATCAGCGCGACCGAGTCATGGTAAATGTAGAGGCTAATCACCCTCAAGAAAATGGTCCATGCAGCCATAGCCTCTGGGGGACGGCGCATGAGTACAAGTCTCGCAAGGCGCAGGATGACCTACGTGATTTCGAGTTCCGGTCCGACGCGAAGAGTCGCGCCCTTCTCCTTAGCAATTCGTATGCTCTCCAATATACGTTGGAGATTCCCCTAGATGACCATCAGCCTAATTCCGTGCAAGTTGTGATGATGCGCATGCCTCAAAGTCTAATGCCCATTGGTTGAGGGAGCTGTGTATGGTTAAATTCATGTGCGTCTACTATCACAGTAGAACAGTGGCCGTACCATCTATCTAAAGCGTCAAGCTATCTGCACGAATCATGAAGTTGCGATGGACCAGGAGACTCACGTTGAGACTGTGATGAGATGACCCATATCTGCGATCCAGGGCCTGATTCCCCTGAATTTCTCCAAGGAGACCTGTGGTCGTTGTGGTCGAGGTGAGGACCTTTGGAGTCTCGACTCAGGGCGACTGCGTCGAAATATTCTAATCCTGCGATGGGAGGTGGCGTCATAGCTCAAGCGCTGAAGCGACGGGCGCTTTCCGAGGCTGCACTCTCTTCCTCCCGTCATGTCCAACGGTCGTCAACTGCTACAGCGACGGTGTGTAGCAACATTCGTCGGGCATAACAGATGTAGGCGGATATTCTCAACCAAAGGGAACAACTGAGATGGTCTACAACCAAGAGACAACTAGTAGTACGAGTTTCCATACTCAGTGCAACGATCTGTGCTCAGGCTCACGCATCGGCTTATGCTTACAGGATCCCCGTCCGCCGGTTCCTGGCCTGTAAAGCCATGAGGCAAGCTTGAATCCCGCCATTAGGAAGCCGGCAGCCTCTCTCGGAGCAAAATTCCGACAGAAGTACTGTCTCGTGCCACGGCTAACGCCTGCACATGGCTCTTGTCGCCTGCAGCGGAGCCCGCTCACTCAACGTGGCTTGTCGCGGGTGCCGGTACTCTGCACAGCCATCACACACATCGTCCCCGTCCGCAGCATCACTTGGCCATCTCTCCGCTTCTTCTTCACTATCTGACGCTTGTATAGACGACGTCTCCCATGACTGATAGTTAGACCGCGAGGTCTCTGCAAGAGACCAGGTACTAGTGCAATCTAGAATCGCCTCTTCGGGCGTGTATGCCATGCAACATCGCCTATGGCCCATCAGCGAGGCGTGCGAGCTTCCCTTAGACGGTGTCTACCGGCTTCCTGGGCGCGCGTGTCTCCCACAGCTTTCGGCGGCCTGTGATGTCTAATGACCTGGCGGCGGCCTCAACGAAACACTTCGATGTGGATCTCATCCTGATACGAAGCGTTGTGGACGGCCGCCGCGAAACGCAACAGCGCGAAACGCCTATGCGACGCATCCCTGATGAGAAACTATCACCCGGAGGAGCAGGCGTGCGGGGGCCGATGTAGGTTCAAGCGCCGAGGTGACCTTCTTCAACGGCCAGAAACAGCGGCCATTGCAGTACCATTAGGTACTGTCGGTTAGTGTCCGCTCATCGTAATCACCGGAGGGAGGGCATGAGACCGCAGCCGCGTACGCTCGAGAGTCGTATAAAAGATGGCCATCGGGACGATCATGCACTATCGTACACCTCCCCCATCAGTCTCTGTCACATATAATCTCGCACACCTCTCAATCCGAACCCTATGGTGCGTCTCCACGCCGTCTCTTTAAGAATGCTCTCTAACGCCCCATAGACTACCTCCACCTTCGGCGCGAGCGCATCAGGCGCCTTCTCTATCTCGCCCAAAGAAGGTGACCCCTACCAGTACCAGGCCGGGTTCGGGAACCGCTTTGCCTCCGAGGCGATGTGTGTAGTTTTCTCATGTGCCGTGGAGTGTATCTTATGCTCACCATGGTTTAGTCCTGGCGTCCTCCCGTATGGACAAAACATGCCGCAGAAGATGAAATATGACCTTTACACTGAGGGGGTGAGTGCCGCCTATACACACAGCGCATAGCCGTTGACCAACCGCCACAGATTAACGGCACCCCCTTCGTTACGCCTCGGAGGGATAACCAGTCTACGTAAGTGTAGCTGCGGGCTTATGTACATATTGGTATTAACGCTGTTCCTTCCATAAATAGGTGGATCTATCGCATCCGCCCCTCTGTCGCGCACCAAGGTTTCTCTCCTCTACCCGACAACCCAGATGTAGGTGACATCTAAGATCGACAGTAACCACTTATCCTTACGATCATGCGCAGCTGGAGTCGTGCTTCTTCCCCCTCAACCCCAAGGTCCATTTCAGCCCGACCCAGCTGGCCTGGCACCCCTTCGATATTCCCTCAGACAACACGAAGGTAGACTTCGTTGCTGGCCTGAAGACGCTTGCCGGAAACGGTGACCCCACCCTGCGCGAAGGCCTCGCCGTGCACATTTATGCCGCCAACCAGTCGATGGGCAACAGCGCGTTCTGCAACAATGATGGTGACTTTCTCATCCTTCCTCAACAGGGGCGTTTGGACATCCAGACTGAATTCGGAAAGTGAGTCGGGACAATAAGATGTATCTGCGCCGTGCTCACTTTGCCCTAGGCTGATGGTGCGGCCGGGAGAGCTTGTCGTTATCCAACGCGGTATCAAGTACAAGGTAATGCGGTGCTTGAGCAGCGTTCATTCTCATATTGAACCTTAATGTCACAGGTCGGCCTCCCTGATGGTCCTTCTCGCGGCTGTAAGTGAGAAGCAACCTGTTCCGCTCCTATACCGGCTGATCCGCGGTGTAGACATTCTCGAGATCTTCGGTTCCCACTTCGAGCTTCCCGACCTGGGCCCACTCGGCAGCCACGGTCTTGCAAACACCCGTGACTTCGAGAGCCCTGTCGCCAGCTTCGACCTCGACCAATCGCCCTGGGACAGTGAGCCGCTCCCGATCCATACCGGGTATGCATACGTTAACGTGTCGCAGTCGCTTATAAGGTCGGCGGGAAGTTCTTCGCATGTCACCAGGAACACACTCCATTCGATGTCGTAGCATGGGCGGGCAAGTGAGTGCTACTATACTCACGTCGTCTCGATACCCGCGAAACTGACTTGTGTGAAGCTACGTGCCGTACAAATACGCGATGGAGAAATTCGCGCACGTCGGCAGCATCAACAAGGACCACATTGACCCCTCCATCTTCACTGTCCTCACCGCGCCCTCAAAGACGCCCGGCGCGCCGCTCGCGGACTTCGCTATCTTCAGCGAGCGCTGGGACGTCGCCTCGAACACCTTCCGACCGCCCGTAAATAGCTTCCTTTTGCTTCGTTACGCTCGCGGGGATTGCTGACATGGCACTAGTATTACCACAGGAACTGCGCGAGCGAGATGATGGGGCTTATTTATGGCGGGTACAGCGGGCGTAGCGACGGGTTCACGCCCGGCGCGTTCAGCTACGAGAACGGATTCTGCCCACACGGCGGTTAGTGGATCTCGCCTTCCCTCATTTCGGTTCTCGAGGCTGACGGCTAACTCAGTCTCCTACGACGAGTTCAAGAAGGCGACTGAGGCGGAGCTGGTGCCCCAGAAGATCCACGTCGGCACACTCGGTAAGTGTGAACGCCTACATTCGCAGCGAACTTGTATGCTGACACTCGTCCCGGCAGCGTTCATGTTTGAGTCAAGCATGCAGATCCTGCTGACAGACTATGCAATGAAGAAGAGCGGAAAGCTCCACGGTACGCGTCTTACATCTCACGCTCAGGTGCGAAGATGGTTCGTCGGAGCTGACATGCGCGCCTTCCTACAGAGCACGAGCCGAAGATGTGGGACAACCTGAAGGGCCAGTTCATCAACCACCTCGACGAGGTCAATGCAGACCTGAAGGCGGCGGGCCGCCCACCGCTGGGAAGCATGGCATGAGGCATGTGCATGAGGCCTAGGGTAGGTCGGTTTGATACATACGGACTACGGTTACGACGACTCGGAGCGACTCGCGGATAGATTATCCATTTCAAGTGTTGTAGATGGATACGGTCGACAGACTAATATATTCCAGCTTAGTGTTTGCTGTCACCATGAGAATCAGAGCAGGGGGATATTGTTACGCTTCGGCATCTTGTCGGGGTGTGCACGACTAGTAATACGCGCGCCTGCAGACCGATTGAACCCGTCGCGGCGGGCGCTCCCGATTGTTCTTCTCTCCTTTGATCTCCACGTTGAGGCAGTCGTCGATCTTTGCTATCTTTATACTGTCCACACCTGCTGTTGCCACGCATGCGCTACGGGAACTGCACTTGTCATCACTCAAGGTTTTCTTCCAGCAACTCGATCAACACTGGCACACTCAAAACGCTTCTGTCAGTGTCAGATCTATCTATGGTTACACGAGTACTACATACTAAGTAGACACTAGCATTGCCTGACTCGCATGCCAGTGGTACACTTGCTATACAGTTAAGCCAACTATACGCCGTTAATCCTTGAAGTTGATGACCGTGCCCACAGATTTCTAACATCGATGAAAGCCGTCAGCGCTCGCACCGACAGACCTCCTCCGAGAACAATACTTAAGCACGCTGCTCCTGCCAGGGACGCGCACTGTGATCACGATGTCTGGAAACGCTAGATCGCACATCGCCGTCTTGATCAATCGCGGGGTACAAAAGAGTGCACAGTTGGGTGTACGTATTTCCCGACGATGCCGGCTTGGTTACGTCTACGGCGCGGCGAACGGCGGTTCAATTGTGTAGGTGCGCCGATTAATGCAGATCGACTTTGCACGACGATGTCAGCTGTCCTCATCGGTCGTTGCATATAAAGCTTGCACGACCGAGGGAGAAGTCCTTCGACCCTGAGGAAACATCTACGCCCGTACGCTGCGTTCCCGCCCTTCTAGCTCACCGCCTTTCAGAGTCTGGTCAGCCGCAACTCTGAGCTTTGAATCTCCAGCCCCAGGTTGGCGGCCTTGGCTCCTTAGGCACCTACACGTTACAACGACGAACTGTACGTCAAGCTTGCGGGGCATCGGGGAATCACCAGCACGCCGCTTCTCCTGTGTTGTCAGCGACAAACGCTATCGTTGAAAGGTATGTCGTCCTTCATGATCAGGAGGAGCTCATCGCACGCAGCAGCGCACTACACCTTGTACTGCACAGGTCGTTACAAGACGAGGTCATCGCACAAAATTTCCCGGCTGATGTTGGGATCGGATGGCCGTGAGTAAGCACAGAGGTGAAAGTATCTTCTGCTGGCGCGTATTTCAAGTGACGTGCATCAAAGGCCTATGTTGAGATCACGATACCCCCACAGGGGGCGACTTGAAGTTGTCCACGGACGAGCGTACGAGGAACTCCGTTGCGCTATGAGTCGATTAAATCCATTGGGATGTGTTTGATTGACTCATAGCCTGACGGCGAACTCTTGTGGCTTATTGTAATGTGATGGTGGGATGCTATACTTTACGATGTTGTCCATTCGCAATCTGGAGGTGCTTCGCAATTGAACTGCTTCTCCAGTGATTTAGCATGGGGTTAAGCCCAATGTAGGGCACCTAGATTTGGCTTCAGAATACCGATGTTCGGACATTCCGAGTCGTAAGCAGACAAAACAATTGAGCAACATGCTTGTGATTACATCCGGGACGCCACCACACTGACATGTCGCATGAACTGAGAGGGGTAACCTGAAAGCAATAATCGTTCTTGAAGCAGGCAGAAAACTAATGCAAATGACATCAAAGAAAGCAGAGGCAAGCAACTCCGAACACTGTGTGAGATAGTGGCGAGGGAGGATATAACAGTGTGTGTAATTCGGAGTGTGGTGACACGAGAGCTGAGCGAGACAGACAACGAAGACGAACACGAGAGGAAGCGGTATACAACGCAAAGGGTCCAGAATGTGGTCGGGATATAGAGCAAACAGACCCGGGCGTGGTGAACGCACCCACTCGGGCTTACTAGCAGGCCCTGGGGAGGGGAACAGTGGTCTGTAAACAAGCAATATGAGTCGTGGGATGTGTGGTTTCTTAATCAGATAACTTCATCATGAGGACGCAAGTGGCAGTTGTCCTCGGTGTCTTGCGCGAAAAGCCCCCACTCACTCCCTGAGGGATTGCAAGCGGAGTCGTCTTCCACTGTGTCCGAACGACTACCATCACTGAACGAGAGCCACTGGGTAACCTCCAAACCCAGCAGATAACTGTCTGGGGTATCCTTGGAGAGGGGAATGGGCCATGTCGCAGTGGATGACTCATTCGATGCCGGATAGTCAAGAGCCGAGTATCCTGTCGACGACGAGGGGCCACTGTTCAGATCGAGAAGAGTGAGTCGCGGAGAGTTCGCGGGGTCTTGGGAGGAGAGGTCGGGGTCGTCGGGGAACGTGAGCATGCCGTCAATCAAACGAGGAGAGGCGAAATCGTCGTTGCTAGCATTGTCGAAGACGATGGTGTTCTTTAGGGTGGAGGAAGGGAGGTGCGCGAGGGGAGGGCAGAAACCTAGAGTGTCTTCTGCTGGCGCTGTTTTGGCCACGCAAGACACCGAGGGAGCGTACCACTGTGACCAGCTACGAGGAGTTTGTGTGTGGTAAGGCGAGCGGAGGTGCGAGGAGAGCTTGCGGTCGAGGGCGAAGAGCCCATAGTCGAGGGGCGAGGGGCAATCGTACACGCCGGCGTAAGCATACGCGATCGAGGATGGCGCATGCTGATCGCCACCTAGTTGGGCGAACGAGGGAAACGACCCCGAGAGCGGGAGTGGGGTGGCAGATGGGGAGTCGGGTGAGGGCCCTGAGAAGGGAGTATCTGGAGTTGTCGACTCGTCTCCTCCGAAGTCGAAGTGATCCATCCAGGCGTCGAAGATGTTCCTACGAGACGCCCTCACGCACTAATCATCCAACGCCACCATCGAGACGCAGCGCCAGTGCGAGTCGCCAAGCACGAAGATGAGTGGAAGGCTTTACAGTAGCACACATAGAAAACGTACCGGCAGGCGGCGGAAAGTGCAAGGGGGGAGCGGAGCCAGGGGGATCCGGGGGGTTGCAGGCGCAGGTCCGACTGTGGCGATGAGTACAAATTCGCCGTCCATGATCAGATCGCCTTATATTTCCGCTTATGAGTTTTGGGTGCATTACCTGGCGCCCTAGCGACATGAAATCATCGCGCGCGTAGCCGACTCATGCGCAAAATCTGCGGTCAGGTTATGAGTACATTTATTGTGAAATATAATGTGACTTACCGGTCCCTGGAAGACGTTGACGATGTCTAAGATCCTATCCTTACGCCTCGGGGCACTGAGTTTGTTGTGTGCGTTTGAATGGCCGTTGCGTTTCTTGCCCATGTTGGGTCCACAGGAGGAGGACAAAGTAGCGAGGGTGGGAGAACAAGGGAGCCCTTCTGGGGGTGGCGCGACACCTTATATATTCCCTTGCCTACGCGTTGGAGGGGCGTGGTGCACCCACCTTCCCCCAAAAGTTCGTGCCCTGGCAGCAACACCATTGAGCTCCGCGGCCCATACCACGCATTCGGGATCCAGCAACAAGAGTCATGTGCGCTGCTACAGGAGCCGCGTCATCCTCAAAACGCGTCCGGCTGGCACAGCTCATCAAAGCTGGCCTCGTGTTGATGAGCACTGGTATCTCTGCCTCCCGGGTTGGAAAGTAACCATCGTGCATCGATGGTCCTAGCACCCACGGCGTGGCGTCGCGATGTACAGCACGCGCAACTTGTCCATAACAGGGCTAGCAGTTGAACATGTCACGCACCGCACTGGCGGCATAAAATTCGGATGTCAGTAAGTCCAGTTCATTTAAAGAGAGCGGAGACCACTGAACGCTGAACAGTTGGCCACAGACGCCGTCAAGGTGATATTGCAAGAATTGAGGCGTATGGATAGGATACAGCGCGTTGTCGTATTGTATGTGCGTGGCAATGACAGCCAAGTTGTATGAAGCTACAGTCGCACATACTGCGCTGCGGCTGCGGCGTTTTCCTGAACTGCACCGATGAAGAAGTTGTCGTAGAGGTATCATAAGCGAAAGCGTGTACACGCACCTTTATATCCTATTTGACGTTCAAGGTGGGCAGAGAAGGATGCATGACATGCGTTGGATGTCAACGTAGACACAGAGGCGGTAGACTCTCGGCATGATCGAAGTTAACCTTGCAGGGGGTCCCTATTTTGTTCCCTATGGTATGATGAAGCGGTGTGATCCGAGGCCCATTGAACTGTGTACATAGATCGAGGACGAGCTAGAGAAATGTGAGCATTTTGGGCTGCTTCCGTTGTAGATATCGTCCGCCGGTTCATGACTGCTCATGGGGTGACCTGGTGAGAGACCAAACGTCCATGGGGATTTGGCTGTCATGTCTTCCGTCCCTTGAGTGAGAGAATTCGTAGGCCGCCAGATGAAAGTAGAATAGTGAAGCTATACGACCAGTGCATCAAGAGAGTCCAGAAGTTGGCGGGGGTCCAGCAGGACGAGCACAGCATGATGCGCGCCGAGGACAAGTGGCCCGGGCGCTCCCGGGCATGGCGGAACTATCATTTCGTCGCGGGCGCTTCCGATTAATTCCAGCTCTCCGACTCTCCGAACCAAGCACTACATCATGCATGGCATTGGCCACACCGTTGCGCCGCGGCGGTCGAGGTCTCCCTCGCTGTTTTCCTGGAGTCTCCTCGATTCTGGCTATTTCAATCCCTCATAAACTAGCATGAACTGCGCTACTTGAACTGTTTGTGAGCTCATGATATCTGCGAGTTATTTTTCGACATGATCTCCAGCACGCGCACGTCGCTCGATACAGATAGGTACTAAGAGGCAAGTGTCTCGAAAGGCCATGATATAATCTCCAAACAGTTGAGCTCATCCCATTTTGTCACCGCTCGAAGCTGACAATAATACCTGTAGTATGGTGACTCCAATGAACATCGCCAGCGCTTGCAAGCACCTGCTGAGAACAATAAGCTCACTGTGCTACTGTGCACGCGCAGGATCGCATTTGATGCTGAGCGCTGATCACTTGTGTCACACAAAAGAGTGCAGTGTTAGAAACAAGAGTCCAAGTTGCTGTCGATGCAGCCTTGGTTACACGTCTACCGCCCTGCGGGCATCTCAATTGTGTAGGCTGATATTGTGGGTGCGACGGCGGCACGCCGTATCCTCATTGCTCGCGCACAGCCGCGTCGGCCGCATTCGCTGCCTGCGTATAAAGCCTGTATGTCCAAGGCAGATTGAAAGCCGCACCTGGCGACTCTTCCTCTGCAGCGACGCTCAGTGATCATCTGTGCCCTCGGGCTGCTCTCTCTTCGCCGTCCCGCTACCCTAGCATCTTCTGGCGCCCGGTCAGCCGCGTTCTGCGAGTACTAGGTGCCACCTTCGACCTCGCTTTTCATCCACAGACCTGAAGTATTCGCCCCGCACACCTCCGTCCGATCGCTATCGCAATTCTCGCAGCACGCAGACGCCTAACGTCTTCACTAGCCGTCAGATGCCGTTCGGGGAGTTTCCCACGCGCTCTCACAAGCCAAGGCGACACTGCGAGGTACGTGGAACCCTGATTAGCTGCTGCACGAGCTAGACTCACAAGCCCTACACAAGGCTCTCTATGCGGCGCCCGATTCGTCCTCGCGACTGCAAGCCTGACTACTGGTGGTGTCGATGGCATAACATGCGCTCCACGCGAAACCTCCCAGTCCGCTATCAGTGAGTGTAAAATCATGGGAGAACATAGCATAACTCAATTATAGCACGCAGAAACTCGTATTTTGTAGCACCTCATGCCATACGCTCTTCACCCATGAACAAAGTACGACTCTCTTCAAAGGTCGGGGCTCATATTCATGTGTCTGGGCCGACCGTATACGAGGAACACTGCTGAGTCCCTCTCTGTACCGCTTCCGTTGCATTTCGAGGATGTGCGCGACTTCTCGCGACGCTATGAGTTTACACACTTTCAGTGTTGTAAACGGAATTGTGTAAGCTCATAGCGTGGCGGAAAGCTCTCGACTAGCCAAGTAGTTGGACTAGTGCGATATTTTTACTATAGCTATACTAGGGTTACGGTTGACAACATGTTAACGGTGTTCTTCGTTAGCAGTGGCATCGCCAACAGTGTAAATTTGCATACTACGTTCCCTGCACCACTTATCAGCCCGAGTATGCCGGCTTCGCATCACTGAACAACGATAATGCATTTGAGTAAGCGATTGGGTGATATCAAAGACAGGAGAGCGATGGCTATATAGCAGTAGTGACACGAGGAGGCAAATTGTGCACGACGAATTCGAAGAAACGAATACGGATCAAACCAGAACACTCGAGCGGCACAGACAGGTCGAGAAGAGACATAGCATGGAGATAGCACAGGAAATAACAGCGAGACAGCAGTCAACAATCAGCTAGATGCGATGAGAAACATCGGAGACGTAGAAAGCGAGACGGGATAAAGTGGGACATGCAGTGTGAACGTGTGTACTGCTTGGGCTGGTGATATGAGTGTTACTGTAAACGGAGCCGCGTTCCTGTCAAGAAGGCGAGTCGTCGAGTCGCCAATGCTCGCCGTAGAACCCTTGCATCAAGAACCACTCCTCCATCAGAGCGTGGTTATCTTTGTCGGAAGAGACTTGCTCAGCAGTCCCTTCGCGCGACGACGAATCACCAGCTTGACTCTGGGAGTACACAACAGAGTCGTACCAGCCCTCCGCTCCCGAGGCTGGGGGAGCGGCGGGCGCGGCCGGGGTCCATTCCGAGGCGACGGGTGGTTCATCGAGTGCGTGTGCGAGCGTCGAGTAGGTTGGGGAGAAGAGCATGCTAGAGCTCGGGGGAGACTCGTAGGGCAGGGCGACGTACGATGCGTTGGAACCGCTCGGCCCGGGAGGGGAGAAGTAGGAATCCGTGGCGTTGTTGGCAGTCCTAGGATTGGGGTAGGGGGCCTGGCGCGCGCGAGTGGAAGAACGGCGAGTCGCGCGCTGCGCGGTCGTCAGCGGGCGACCTTCGCTCGACACGTCCACCATGCCGTATCCGACCATCATGTCATCGTACATGTGCGGCGACGACATACGAGGGTCGTCGTGGCGGGCAGGGATGTTGATGGCGGCGTTCTCTGCGGCGAAGGGCGGTATATCGGCCGTGTAAGGGGGGAAGCCTAGCGAGGTGTCCGCATGGGCCTGGCCGACTCGGACTCGGAGGCGGTGGACCTGAGGGAAGCGCTGGAGGGGGCGAAAGTCGGAGGTCATGGGATCGCGGTCGGACGGCGAGGGTAGATACGCGTTGGAGGAGTTCGCGTAGGGATCCGAGCTCATTGCGTAGCCTTGAGCGCCATGCGCATGGAATGAGACAGATGGGGGAGGGTTGTCAGGCGGAAAGAACGACTGCTGGTGTGCAGGAGTGGAGCCAGGCGCCCACTCACGTTGCTCGGGGTCGAAGCGCGCCGAGAATGCACCAGATGCGGCAGTGCGATGCTCCCTTATAGTCTGCTGCTCTAGCGCCACCATCGAAGGGCCAGAAACAGTCATCTGAGGCGTGCGGATAAGTAGATCGTTCTACAACAGCGAAGGCAAACCACACACCTGCACATCGTCGCCAAAGTCGTCAGGGGGAAGCGGAGCTACCGAAATGCGTGGGGCCAGAGGCACCGTGTCGACGACATCCGAGGATGGGCCTGCTTCAACGTCTACAGGATCCGCACAAATAGCCCGCGCGCTTTGTTCTTCCTCTGAAAGTGTTGCCAGAGCATCGGATTGTGTACGAACGTTTTCAGGAGTTCCTCGGGACGGAGTGCCCCAATCTGGGAGCTAGTTTTATCAGACCATGAGAAGCGTTCATATTATACAAGCAGATACAACTCACCATGCCCTTGGCCTTGGCTTCAGCAAGTTTGTCCGGTACGCGAGATTTGTGCCCTAAGTTGGGCTTTTTGCCCTTGTTGTCCGGTTCCGAGCCCTTCTTGTTCTGCTGCTTACCCTTCTCGTTCTGTTTCTGGTCCTTCTTGTTCGATTTCTTGGCCATATCAGGCCAATAAAGAAGACAAGGTAGTGAGGGAGGGGGGCGAGAACAAGGATGCCCTTCCTGGGTCGACACGAGCCCTTATAAGTGCTCGCTCGCCTATGCGATGAAGGGGCGCGGCGCGTCCGCCTTCCCCCGACGGCCGGGTCCTTGCTGGGATGTCGTTGAGCTCACACCTCGTGTTGGGAATCCAGCGGCGCCGACACAAGTCATGCGTACCGCTGCCGGGGCCGTGTCATCCTGGTAACGCATGAGGCCACAGCCCATCGAAGCCGGCCTCGTGTTGATGCGCTCCAGTGGTACCTGCTTCGAGATAGTAGGTCGCAATCGCTCGTATGGTGAGCAGTGGGAAGCGAGCGAGAAGCCGGCCTCTCGCAGCACGTTGGCAGACCGTGATCAGGGCTGTATCGGAAATTCGGAAGGAATAATGTCTGAATTTGGGATGGTTTTCGAGCAGGACATCGCCGATGGCATCCTGGTGTGACAGACGAGCTGAAGTTTAGGGGTCAGCGTCTCGGATCCTTTCGAGGGCGAAAGACGATCAAACTTACAGAGAATTCCACCGTGCCGCAGCTGGTTGGATATCGAGAAAAGGAGGAACATATGCCCGGAAAGCGGTCTTCACAACCGTAGCCTAGAAGGCACAAGGTTGGGGTCGCTTGAGGCGGGGCGGTGGGGGTAATGTCCTCGATGTAGTACATAGCGTTATCCCACTGGCGAAGTCACAAATTAACTGATGAACACGCACCGAAAAGGTCTTCCTACGCGCATTGGAACAAAAAAACAAGGGTACCTTGTCCCTTGTTGGTGACTCTGGTGAATCGTTGGCCTGATCACGTCGGCTGGGCTGGACGTCATGGCATGAGTGTGTTGAGGCCTCCTAGCTCGTCGCAGCCATGTAGTATGCTTGTTTGATACGCGGAAAGTATCCCTTGTGTATCAGCATCGCATCGTGAACATAAGTTTTTATGCGACGTACCTTTGCACGTATCGCCCTTCTACTCGTGGGCGCTATCGAACAACACATACCAAATCTGTTCGATAGCGTGCATATCTGGATTCTCCCTTTAGCCTTCTACATGTTCGCACGGTCAGTTTTATCGCGTTATGCAGGGAAAATTCATGCGAGGTGACGGCAGCCATGGCGTATTACGTTGCTACTGTGCATCGCCAAACGCCACATCGTCAGCCATGTTATTCCGCTGGGTGCTGCAGCGATCACATCCGGAGCTTTCGACATGCTGTGCATGTAGACAGCGAGGAATGGAGAGCAATATGAGCTTTTTGGGGCCGCTTCCACTGGAGATACATCGTCGGCGACTCCCTGTCGGTTCTTCGAGAAGTACAACTGCGCTGGCAAGGGGTCACTGCCTGGCACGTCAATCGAGCTTCGGCGGGGGCTTCTCGAGCGGCAAAGTGAGACATTGAGCAGGCTACTAGGCCGAGTGACAGCACCCAAAGGATGGGTAGGAAACCGGCGAATTTGAACGCTGAGCTGCAGCAGGAGGATGGCGGTACGAACACAACACATGCCTCTTCGGGATTGGCCGACTAGCTGGGGGTAGACGCCCAGCTGTCGGGACGCGGAGCGAGCGTCTCGACCGCTGCACATTCGCTCCCTCTCCCGTCCCACAACATGCTCCGCGGTCCTGCCCGCACACTGCGCCGGAATGTGAATCTGATTAATCTCGCACGAAGTCGCACAGCCTCTACAGCTGTGCCTCAGGAGAGCGACGTAGTCATCGTCGGTGGGGGCCCTGCCGGTCTAGCTCTTGCGGGCGCGCTGAGTATGTGTTTTCGCCGCTGAGTTGCTGTTCTTCAATTGTTCACGCCGTGCAGGCTCTACTTCCTCTGTTCGGACTGCGCTGCGCGTCGTGCTAGTTGAAGCAAGTGACCTAGACAAAGTTAGCAATTGGGCACCGCCGCCCGGCACGTACTCAAACCGCGTGAGTTCGATCACGAACGCGTCCCAGAGTTTCCTACAAGGTGAGTAGTGTTCCATATGCACCCGCGCACGGGCTCCTCAACTCAGGAGGTGTAAGAGATTGGTGCTTGGGCCCACGTGGAGGAAGCTCGTACATGCCCAATTGAGGAGATGCAGGTCGGTCCCCTGTCCGCACTTTTGCGCACGCCGGGCTGATATGAGCTCGTTGCAGATCTGGGACGGTCTCTCGGACGCGCGTATAACGTTCTCGACGCATGATGACAGTTCATGGGAAACGTCCAGAGCGGAATCGCTCTCCCAGATGGCGCGGCTCACGGAGAACCTAAACCTCCAGCGAGCGCTGCTCCGGCAACTCCACAGCACCTCCGCCGTTGAGGTGATCGACAAGGTGAAAGTGGAATCTATCCAGCGAGAGGACCGCGAAGGCGGCGGATGGCCGCTCGTCCATCTTTCCGACGGCAGGGTCCTTCGGGCAAGATTACTGGCAAGTCGCGCTGCCAGATACCTTCCTACCCGATTCTGATACTCGTACAGGTCGGCGCGGACGGTTTCAACTCGCCCGTGCGGGCGTACGCAGGAATAGAATCCTACGGTTGGGCGTACGACACCACGGCCATTGTTGCGACGCTCTCCCACCACGCACGACCATCCTTCCAGGCGCCGAACACGGTAGCCTATCAGCGCTTCCTCCCCACCGGCCCAATCGCATTCCTCCCTCTATCCCCGACCACCTCCTCCATGGTCTGGTCGACGAAGCCGCATCTGGCCAAGGCTCTTCTGTCCTCGGACCCAGCCGTGCTGACGAGCATGATCAACGCAGCATTCCGGCTGCCAGACGTGTCCCTGCGGTACTTGCACAACGCGATACTGGAAGCAGCTAGCTCCGGCGCGCCGCTCGATGCACAGCAGCTCCAGCAGGAGATCGCCTGGCGAGAGCGCTCACATGGAATCGACGCACGCTCGGCATACTCCCTCGCAGCGGACGTCACGGGCGTGCCCCCTGCAGATGCGGACTCGCTCCCGCCGTTGGTTACCTCTATTCAGCCGGGTACAGCTGCTTCCTTCCCCCTGCGCTTCAACCACGCGGACGAGTACATCGGAGACGGTGCGGGAGCGCGCACCGTGCTTGTGGGCGATGCTGCACACACAATCCACCCGCTAGCGGGTCAAGGCCTGAACATGGGTCTCGGCGACGTCGAGGCTCTCTTCCGGTGTGTTAACCAGGCCGTACTTACTGGCGGCGACATCGGTAAGTCTCGTCCAGCCTTCACGGTGTGCACCGACTTATGTGTTTGGCAACAGGTTCACGCACCGCGCTCCTCCCCTACACCCGTGCCCGCTACTTTGAGAACCACAAGATCATGGCCGCGTGCGACAAGCTGCACAAGCTCTACTCTGCCACCGCCGAGCCGATCGTGTGGGCACGTTCCGTCGGCGTGGAGGTGCTCAACGAGCTCGACTCGGTGAAGGCAGCCATGATGCTGTCGGCGGGGAGCCGCCCGTCGAGCACCAGGCCCTCTGGGGCGCAACTGGGGGCCAATATTACTGCGACTGGTCTGGAGAACCTGGCGCGGGGCATCAGCGGCGTGCGGACGCTCACGGAGGGCGTCGCGAACATTGCGGGCGCGGGCGTGCAACGGCTTCTGCAGGGCGTGATCGATTCCCAGCGGCGTTGAGCATGTACTCACTACTATCATCTGTTTTTGGACGTAGTGGTTAGTACTACGTACCGCCTGCAATATGATCAGAGCCTGGAGAGGTTATTTCATGGAGTGACATATGAAATCGCCGGCTGCTTCAGACGTTCTGCTCGTGTATGCCGTGGAAGGAAGACAGCACAGCTAGCACCGACGTTCCGTTCGTTCTGCGACGTTTGATATGCAATATGGCATAGCCCTTACTAGGGTGCATGAACATTAATGACGACCGTAGAAATACTAGCTATGTACAGGCGTCGGGCCACATACGTCGGCGCCCGGCAAACTCGGCGTACTACGTACAGCCAAAGCAACTTCTTCCGCGAGCAGCACGAACACCAGCAAGTCCCATAAGAATAACGCGACGCGGAAGTCCACTGATCAAAGAACGGTACGGTATATATCAGCGCGCATTTTGGCGTGCCGCGCGCAGCGCAGCGCTCCTCCCCCTCCCCCTCGCATCCCCCTCATTGCCAGACGAGCTTGCCATTCTCGTCGACGTACGCAGACATGCCACCGCTCGGCTGCTTCTTGGACGCCTTCGCCTGCTCCGCCATGCGCGTCCGCTCGAGCTCGCGCTTGTGCTGCGCGAGCAGGGCTAGCCGCGCCGCTTCGCCCTCTGCCTTCGCGGCCTTCTCTGCTTCCCGCTTCGCCGCGTGTTGGCGCTGCTTCTTCGTGAGCGTCTCGGAGCCGCTTTGCGAGGCCGGTGCCTGGGCAGAAGCGGACGCAGACGAGGACGCGGGCTGCTTCGGTCCTGCGGGTATACGTGTTAGACATGGAACAATGCAGATGTAAGACGGGACATACGTGAACGGCGCGTCCTCACGACACCCCACCCGTCGTCCTCGCCGTCGGCGTCGTCGGCGGTCCCCCGTGCGCCCTCTACGTCTTCGTAGTCGCCCCACGAGAACCCGGCGGCGGGCTGCTCGTCGGCCCGGGGTTGGATCCTCATGACGCGCGCCACCTGAGGGTAGTCTGGCTCCTCGAGAAGGCTGAAGGGCAAGCGCGATGGCGTGAGCACTACCGCAGTCGGCTAGCCAAATATGACACGTACTCTTCCACTCCAGTCTTCCGTGGTTTAGGTAGTAGCCTCTCCGCCAGCGTGCGTCTGTTGTCGGACGTGCTCGAGTTTGCGGGTTGACCTTGCGCCTCGTCCTCTGTGCGCTCCGTCACTGGTGAGGAGGTGCCGGTGACGGAGGTCGTAATTCCCGCGTCACTAGTCGAGATGTCTGGTGGCCGCTCCGACGTGCTCGTCCCCGCTGGTGCAGGCTGGACCGCCTTCTTCTTCGTCTCGACCCGCGTCCAGCCCTGGTCGTCGCCAGCGGGCTTGGGCGTTGCACTCGCGCTCTTGCGTGGCTTGCGGGCCGCCGAGGACTCGGGTGCGGTGGCAGACGACTCGGACTGCGCGTCCTGGGGCACAGGTGAGCTCGCCTTCTTGCCCTTCTTCTTCTTCTTCGACTTGGGCGCCGCGCCCAACTGCCCCTCGGGCTCAGGCGCAGAGGGCGCGTCAAAGCCACCAGGGACGACGGACGGGAATGACACGACGTGGGGCTCAACGTAAGCGTCCTCCGCCGCGCCCGCGACGGCAATAGCCTTCTTCTTCTGCTTCTTCTTGGTAGCGGGCGCGGACGAGGCGGCGGGTTGTGTGCCTGAGGACGTGACGGATGCTGAGGGGTCTCCTGGCTGGACGAAGCCGTACGCGATGGCGCCTGCTATGGCGAGCGCGGCGGCGGCGGAGACGACACTTTGTGCAGATCCCATGGTCGATGAGTATGTGGCGGTCGAAGAACAAGGAGCGTCGGACGAAATGAGGAGAGAGGAGGGCGTACGCAGCAAGAGGAACTGACGTGGTGTAATTATGAGAGCCTGAGATCGTTCCCTCAGGAACGCCTTCCCGTAACCGAGACGCGTCAATACACACAAACACCGCGTCCATACTTAGCGAAGCGCCTGCCCGGCCCGCTCATCCGTCTTGCACTTCATTCTGTGCGGCGACGACAACCCTCCTCATGGACACTCTGGTCTCTCACCCATGCACAGGATATTCTCTCTTCAATTGCATGCTGACAAATGTCTCGCAACTGAAATCCGCATAACATGCTGGACTATGGATTCTAACTAATGGCGCATCTGGAATCCTCGAACTCGGAGGGCCGACGATGACTCGCATTCAAAGCGATATCTTTGGTGGACGCGGCTCAAAGCTGCCCATATTGCTGCTTCATCTATCTGTGTACACTGCGTGCCGTGGCACTTGGACGCGGCCGCTGCAGCACCTAGCGACCTAGGGAAGTCTTGTGGCGTCGGGAGTTCGACAGCTTCCAGACGTCGGATTTCAGCACGTCGCGCAACCGACTTTTGTCGGTCGAGTTGAAACTTATGGTTGTTATTGTGGACCAACGCGATCCAAATAACGACGATATTTTGTCTGCGCACTGCGCTGAAAGTAAAGTAACGCACAAAACTATACAATCACCAGAAGCTCAGCTAAGGCCTTCACCTGTATCAACGCTCGCAACGCTGTACAACTTCCTCGGCTGCAACCGACGCGCCCATACAAGGTGGAACATGCCGCATCCTAGTACTTCTACACCACGATACTACAAATTTACGTGTATCGCGGTCTTTCCACAGCATCTCCGGTAAGCCATACTGGCTAGCTTCCTCGCCGTCATAAGGATCCGGGAGGCTGACATGTAGAATCGGTATTCACGGCGCGTGTCGTGTCCTAGCGCTATACCTAGTATGGACGAAATTCGAATTCCCCGTCGAACTTCCGATCCATCCTCATATCGCGCGCCCGGGCGTGGCCGTCATCCTCGCTCCCAGATGCTCCTAAGCTGAACGATAGAGACTTACCATCCGGATCCCAATACCGGCGCACACCGACACGCGGCCAGCTTCAATGAGTGTGGCCGTGGCCGTATGCCTTGGAAACATGACCCAGCCCCGGGAGGGGTGCGCATGACTTTTGTGGCCGGGTTTCCAACATGCGGCACGGGCTTTAGCTCGACGCATTGTTGTGACCGGGGTGGCACGGGCCTTTGTGGGGAAGCAGGTGCCTCGCCCCTTCAACGCGTACGCGTGACAATATAAGAATGTCGAGCTGCGCCTCCCAGAAAGGCCTTACCCTTGTTCGTTCACTTCCGCGACGTGGTCGCCTTTGTTGATCCGGTCGAGGCCAACATTCGAACAGGAAGCAAACCGATAGCGCCTCTCATCTTGTTCACCGCTTTCAACATGATACCGCCTCCGATTCCACGCGTCTCCCCAGTTCCGCTCCCCGCATGTAGCTGCTGCGATGGTGTAGAGGTTCGTGCTCTTCCTCTTCCACTGCAGCTATATTCACTCATATTCACGCCTCAGGAGATTCGACCTCGCTCCTCGACGGAGGAGTTGATCCACAAGATTGATCATGCGATAGAATTCAACGTTACGCCGGAGTGCGTCGACAGCCCAGAGCTTCGTGAGTGGATGTCGCCGCCTGCAGATAGCCTTTCAAGATTCCAATCCTCGTTCTCGCCGTCTGGCTCCCCCATCCTACTCTCAGAAGCTTCATCTTCGTTCGGCTTGTCCGACACCGATGCCGCAAACTCGGTTGTCTATACTGGCTCCTTCAACTCGCGCGACAGTCCCCCATTGTTCAAGCATGGCTCTCACTACACCCTCGGCCATTCACCCCTCTCTCAACACCACTATAGCGATCACGTCCCGCGCAGCTGGCAATCGCACCCGTCTTTCATCTCGCCGGACATGCCCACGCCGAGGATGGAGAATGCGCTAGGGCTCTTTGATGCCCAGATCCCCTACTCCATCACGGCAGGAAACGCCAGCCCCCACGTCCCAGCACGCTTCGATGTCGTTCCAGTCCGTTCGCGTTACGTGCATGACGGCACGGTGGGAGATGTAGCCGAGGCGCGTTCGTCGGGGCCTGTGCGGCACACCAGCAGTTCCGCCGCCCGGATGAGCCGTGAGCCTTACCCCAACCCTCGAACCTTCCAGACCCTCTCCTCCGAGTCGCCTCGATTGAGCGATCTTGGTGAGGGGTTCGTCCAGCTCCGCCTACTTCCCTTCGACACGCCGGTCGGGCAGCCCACGGCGTTGCCCTCATCTCCGAAGCTGAACATGGCAGACTCGCGGCGCCCTATCTCTTTTCATCGCGACATCGATATCCCGGCATCGTCTCATACCACAAAGGGGTGCGCTACCCAGAGCCCATTACTTTCCGGACTCAGCATGCTATCTCTATCCGAGGGTTCCCGCCGCCTTATCATGGAAGACGGACGCGTGCACATCGACGGAGTATGAGACCTCCTCGAGCCAGACATCTATGCGGCACATTGGCGTCACTACGGGCAAAGAATCCTCCGCAAAGAGGATTGGGGATCTACGAGTGCTACACAGGTACCGATTACGTCCTGGTGGAACTTACCTGAACTGTTGCTCATATTAGTATTTGCAGACTGGAGTCTGAGTAGGACCCACATTTGCTGCTTGGGGATCGTGACCACGGTCCACCCGATGTTCTGTCCATTTTTCCTGTTACGCCGCGCCCCGCTCTTCTACGTCAAAGGTATCACAACGTTGTTCCTGTTGTTCCGGTGCTCGAGCTCTTGGGTTATCCCCATATGTTGTTTGTTCTGCTCGGACCCTCTCTTGCTCGCATCGTCGCATGTTGGTACCGCCGCTCTGATGTATCACTGATATCGCTCGCATTAATCTCGCATGGATCTGTACGGATGTTGCTCCCATTTCGCCCTCTATTATAATGATCATATCGTTCCTCAAGAGTCATATCGCCTCGCGGCGCCTTGCTTCAAGTGTGCCGGTTTTCTACTAGCATTTCAGGTGTCAGCGTCACAGTGCCTGGCTCCGCGAAGGCTTTCGGATCGTTCAGTCTCAAGTAAGTGGGGGCGCCCCGTACTCTAGCGTGTACATCTTACCTACCTATAGGTATGTCTAGATCTATGCACAAAGGACTGAATTTCATTCCGCAAGTGGTGAGGTCTCGTCGTATGAAGAACTGCATTGCAAAGTAACCTGAATGCGACGTGCTTGTCGATTTCCTTTGCTCATAGCGCAGCGGCAACCCTCGCGTGCGTCGGTAGGACCACACAATTCATCGTGTTTAGGTCGTATGAGGTGACTCCATACGGTATTGGAACGGCTGAGCCACAACGTCGAGGAAGCCCGAAAGCCGGGTACTCCGTACCTTAGTGTGAGGGATTAGCGCACGGTGGTACATAGAGCGAAGCCCGGGGAAACTGTGGTACACGCACGGTGGGCTTAGCATGGGCAGATTTACAGAAGGCTGAATGAAAAGGGCTTGGACTCCGAACTGGGAGAAGATGGCCAGAGCGCAGGAAGCTCTGAATCGTAAGCTAGACTGGCGAGCACGCAAGGAGACGGTTCCTTCCAGTTGAGTGAAGGTGTGTTCAGTCGCCTATACATATGCAGGCATTATATGCAAGCGACGAATAGCGAGGGCATTGATGTCGTCGTGGGGAGGATGCAACCCGCGCCTTTCAAACCCACCAACACAATAAATCCGTTCTCTGTGGGATATATGTGTGATGCGCGCGACATCGGCAGGTGCTCCGATAGCTTGACAATGCAATACGCTCTTGTGCAATGTGTATGCCACGGCGCATCGACGATGATGACAATCTAGCGGTGCCAGCCATTGCAGGCACTTCGCTCGCACACTTTGCTTTCGTCCGCCCCAGAATCTGTGAACGTTCACGTGCCTATACAATGAGTGGGTCCACTACAGCGGGTCCCTCCTGGTCCAGTATTACGTCCTGTAGTCGCCATTGATCCTGACGTACTCCTGAAAGCTCATCAGATACCGGTGAATCGAGATAGAAGCGCAGGAAAACACCCACATAACTGAAGTCGCACGTCCAGTACTTCGCGCTTTCGGACCCGATGCCGAGCTCAACCTTGATCTCCAGATCTTCCTGGGTGATAATCTCCGTTGCACGCGCCTCATTGACCTTCTCAGGCTCGCCGTTCACAAGAAGCGGAAGAGGAGCAGTGCCGTCTGCGGGAATGAACGACACGTTCACCCGCGTAGGGTCGAGAGGCGCCGAGAGCGGGATAGAGCCCGTGGCGGCGAGAATGCGGCCCCAGCTAGTAGAGCGACGTCTTCAGTACAAACAAGGGAATCAGCGCGAACGTCCCTCACTTGGCATCTTCGCCGAATAGTGCAGTCTTCACGAGTGCGGAAGTAGAGATCCGGGACGCCACGCGATGAGCGTCCGCGTATGTAGGAGCACCCTGCAGAGAGTGTCAGGCTTTGTATTGTGTTATCAACTGCGGGGCTTACCTCGACTGTAACCGTTACGAACTTAGTTGCGCCCTCGCCATCGCGTACAACAAGCTGAGCGAGATCAGCCGCGAACGATGTGAGCTCCTGCTTGAACGCCTCGTATGCTTCGGGATGATGCTCCTCGTCAATCTCAGCCTCTTCAGTTGCAACTGCAGCGCCATTGGCAAGAACGACGATCGTATCGTTCGTGGACATGTCGCCGTCCACGCTGATAGAGTTGAAGCTCCGGTCCACCGCGTACGTCAACGCCGACTGGAGACTCCGAGGAGACACCGCCGCGTCCGTAAGGATGCATCCGAGGAGTGTTGCGTGCAGCTGTCCACTAGAGGAGGCCGGGGGACCCATGTCAGGGTGGATCATACCCGCGCCCTTGTCCATGCCCGCCATCCGGTATTCCTTGCCGTTGATTGTAAAAGTACGCGCGCGCAGCTTGGGGAACGTGTCCGTGGTCATGAACGCACGCGCAGCACGCTCCCATGCGTCGAATGTGGATCCCAACGTCCTCTTCTCTCCGCTGCTCTGTGCACGGATACCGGCGAGAATCTTGGCGATGGGGAGGGTCTGCCCGATGACACCGGTAGACATAACGAGGGTTTCGCTGGTGGAACCAGGGTTGGAGAGAAGAGAATCCGTTTCGCGAGCCATCGCCCACGCATCCTCCATGCCCTGCTTCCCCGTCACGGCATTCGCGCATCCGCTGTTCACGACGATAGCGCGAGCGCGGCCGTTGGTGTTTTGGACTACTTCTTGGGATACGATGACAGGCGCGGCCTTGAATGCATTACGCGTGAAGCACGCCGCAACGCTGGTGGGACGAGGGGAGGTAGACAGGATGACCGCGAGGTCTAGGACGTCGGCCTTCTTCTTGACCCCACAGTGCAGACCAGTCAAGGCATATCCTTGGGGGAAGACGGAGTCAGGGAGGGCCTTGTGGAGGTGGCTTTTGGAAGGGGTGGTTTTGGTGACGATGGTCGTGGTCGACGATAAGCGCTTCCACACCGCTGGCAGGCGGTTCACGGTCCAGGACATGATGGGCACTCACAACTGGTGGAAGGCAGGACGAGTCAGAGGCAGGCCGCGGAAGGATATCGACAAAGTTTAGGCAAAAAGACGGTATATTTCCTGCGGATCGAGCTCGGACCAGAAGTAGGCTTGGTACGAGCAAAACGCGACTGGCTACCTACAAGAATAGACAGTCGCCCCGAGGATGACCTCGTTCTCCCACCGCTCCGTTACTCGCGTTCGTCGAGTGTTGCGACGACTGAGTGCAACGCTGGTCGCTGCGTCGGTGGTGAAGAAAAGAGAGGACGAGGACGAAAGACGTTTTTGACGAAGGTCATATTCCCACGACGGGCGCCTGATTACCGAAAATGGACCTCACCCGGATGTTGCCGAGGAGCGCGCTACGAACAAGTGTAGCAAAACTTCAGCATAACGGACAGTAGCAGCTAGCCTTCAAGACCTCGACACCGGCCGACCGACGACACAATGGGCTCCACAAGGTGAGATCACGCTTCTACGGTGCATGACGGTGCTATGGGAGTCGTTGGAGGAATTTGGGTGGGGCAGGGCGAGAGGGACAGGATGGATGCTACTTAGGCCGTTTGGATGACGGCGCTCTCTCGTGGATTCATTCGCCCCTCGACCCCCCTCTCGACTGCTCTGCTCCTCTGGCGTGCCTATACCTTGCAGCGCGCTCTCGCGAAACCTCTGGAATAGTCAGCTCACTGGGCTCTATGATTTCCTAGACTTTACTCCAAGGGTCGTGTCCTCGGCCACAAGCGCGCTAAGCGCAACACCCGCCCCAACACTTCGCTCGTCCAGATCGAGGGTGTCGCGACGAAGGAGGATGCGCAGTTCTACCTGGGCAAGGTACGTGTCTGTCTTGTCTCGATCCACCAGAGGACCGAACGTTGCTATTTAGCGGGTTGCGTACATCTACCGTGCGAAGCGGGAGATCCAGGGCTCGAAGGTCCGTGTGATCTGGGGGTACGTCCTACTCGTTTTTCTGTAGCGCATCTCTGTTTAACATTACTCTGCTCGTCTTAGCCGTGTTACCCGCCCCCACGGCAACAACGGTGTCGTAAAAGGCAAGTTCCGCTCGAACTTGCCCCCACACGCGTTCGGCGCGAGCGTCCGGGTGGTACGTGCTGCGCGACTTCAACGGATTATCTTGCTGGAGCTGATGCGTTTCATGTGGCACAGATGCTGTTCCCCTCCAACATCTGAGCCATTTCCCTCCGTCCATTTTTGTCGCTGGCATCGCTGTTACACGCTCATGTATTGCAAATACTATGACATGCCTCCATGATTGCATGCATCCTCTGGTTGTACGATTCTACACATTGACGTGGTGTGCTGCGTCTATTCCGTCAGGCCGACTGCATGCCGAAACGCTCAAGCCTGAGGCCTTCGACTGCAGGCTCGCTCATGGAGTTCATTGTGTCCAACTCACCGTAAATCGTCCGCACTTATAACAACCATCGTAGCTCGAGAACGGTAGTCCAAATGTAGGTGAAACCCACGAAAGAACCTGTGCATGGTACCTGGTTATCGCTCGTACCACGATCTGCTACAAAGTGTACTGCCGCCATCACCGCCCGTTTCCTCTGGCGTTCATAGCAGTTCTCACACATTGCCACCCAAACCTACTGCTAGGTAGGCATCAGCAACTTCTCCTGAGCCCGATGGGCTCACTTCGGTGGGCGTCGGACCCCCAAGATGGTTTTGACATCCAACGCGAACCCCCAGGCGGCGTTCTTACGTAAGCCCAATATGTTGGGGTGAAAGTGGTCGGGGCTCCTCCAGTTTGGCCCTTAGACTCCTTCCTCTACCTTCTCCTTTCTTACTCCCCTCCGTGCGGCCTTCGACGCTTCTCGTTCAGCCATGACCACTTACGATCACTCAAAAGTCGCCCAGTTCATCGGTGAGTCGCAGCACGCAGCACGGTGCGGCCAATAGAGCGTGACATAGCTGTAACAGGCGGTAACACCCTCGACAAGGCCCCGACGGGCCCGGTCAGCGATTTCGTGAAGCAAAATGGGGGGCACACGGTTATCACGAAGGTGAGTGCACTGCGTATGCTGCGCTGTAGGGAGCGGACGCGCTGCTGGCGCTGTGCCTGCGGACGAGCGCGCTGGACGGGCGGGATGGTCACCGATTGCTTTCGGCGCGTCGCGCGGGTCACGCTATACGCGCCCGCGATCGAGGTGCGCGTACGGACATCGCTGCATATTTTGCAAGGCTTCAGAGCACCTCTGTTCTCAGAGCCCTTGCTTATTCGTGGGGTGTGGACGTGGCTGTCTCCCCAACGGAATGCACGCAAGCGGCGTCACGTACGGAAATGGCGGTTTCAAACGCGGAAAGCGCGTGGCTCGGCTGCTCCCTCGATCGCGTCCCTCCTCCCCAAGCGCGTCTTTCGTCGGGTGATATATTGCTGACGCTCATCCCCCCAGGTCCTGATCGCGAATAACGGTCTGTGACGCTAAGTCTGCGTGTTAAGGGCATAAACTCACGAATGTCTAGGTATCGCTGCTGTTAAGGAAATCCGTTCCATTCGGCAATGGAGCTACGAGACGTTTGGCACCGAGCGTGCCATCGAGTTCACTGTCATGGCCACGCCAGAAGACATGAAGGTCAACGCAGAGTACATTCGGATGGCCGACCGGTACGTCGAGGTCCCCGGAGGCTCTAACAACAACAACTACGCAAATGTCGACCTCATCGTCGATGTCGCGGAACGCGCTGGTGTGCACGCCGTCTGGGCGGGTTGGGGTCACGCCTCCGAGAACCCCCGACTCCCTGAAACGCTCGCCCAGAACAAGATCGTCTTCATTGGTCCTCCTGGAAGTGCCATGCGCAGTCTCGGCGACAAGATCTCGAGTACGATCGTTGCACAGAGTGCAGATGTCCCGACTATGCCTTGGTCAGGCACTGGTATCACGAAGACGGAGCTATCTCCCGCGGGCTTCGTCACCGTTCCCGACGACGTGTACCAGGCAGCTTGCGTGACTACTGTGGAGGAGGGTTTGAGGCGAACGGCGGAGATTGGCTTCCCCGTCATGATCAAGGCCTCCGAGGGAGGTGGAGGCAAGGGTATCCGGAAAGTTGAGGCCCCGGATCAGTTCAAGAACGCGTTCCATGCGGTCGCTGGGGAGATCCCTGGTTAGTGGCATTGATATGTCTCTACTCCGATGCACAGCTAGCTGACCTCGCTGTAGGTTCCCCGATCTTTATCATGAAGCTTGCTGGTCAGGCGCGTCATTTGGAGGTTCAGCTCCTCGCCGACCAGTACGGCAATGCCATCTCCCTCTTCGGACGTGATTGTTCCGTACAGCGGCGTCACCAGAAGATCATCGAGGAGGCGCCTGTGACGATCGCCAAGCAAGAGACATTCGAGAAGATGGAACGTGCAGCAGTGCGGTTAGCCAAGCTCGTCGGATATGTGAGCGCGGGAACTGTGGAATGTACGTGTCTCTACGTGGGGAAAGACTTGCGATGCTCACAGTCTTCCAGATCTCTACAGCCACGCGGAGGACGTGTTCCACTTCCTGGAGCTGAACCCTCGTCTGCAAGTCGAGCATCCGACTACCGAGATGGTTTCAGGCGTCAACCTGCCCGCTGCTCAGCTACAGGTCGCTATGGGCATTCCCCTTCACCGCATCCGTCACATCCGTCAGCTCTATGGCGTCGCTCCCAATGGCTCGTCTGAGATTGACTTCGACATGGTCAACCCTGATGTGAGCAAGCTGCAGCGCAAGCCCCGTCCCAAGGGTCACGTTGTTGCTGTTCGTATCACGGCGGAGAACCCGGACGCCGGCTTCAAGCCATCTTCTGGATCGCTGCAGGAGCTGAACTTCCGGTCTAGCACCAACGTCTGGGGTTACTTCTCGGTCGGCACTGCTGGTGGTCTTCACGAGTTCGCGGACTCACAATTCGGTCACATCTTCGCTTACGGCGAGGATCGTGGCGAGTCAAGGAAGAACATGGTCGTCGCGCTGAAAGAGCTGAGCATCCGTGGCGACTTCCGTACTACCGTTGAGTACTTGATCAAGCTGTTGGAGCTGCAGGCGTTCGAGGAGAACACCATCACCACGGGCTGGCTCGATTCGCTCATCAGCGACAAGCTCACCGCCGAGCGCCCTGAACAGAGTCTCGCTGTCATCTGTGGTGCAGTCACGAAAGCTTATCTCGCTTCGGAGGCGTGTTGGTCCGAGTACAAACGTATCCTCGACAAGGGTCAGGTCCCCTCCCGCGATGTGCTCAAGACTGTCTTCGGGATCGACTTCATCTACGACAACGTCCGGTACTCCTTCACTGCCACGCGCTCCTCCCCGATGCTCTGGACGTTGTATCTCAACGGCGGACGGACAATGGTGGGTGCGCGAGGCTTGGCTGATGGCGGCCTGTTGGTTCTGCTCGACGGCAAGAGCCATTCTGTCTACTGGAGAGAGGAAGTCGGCGCGTTGCGTGTGTTGGTCGACTCGAAGACGTGCTTGATTGAGCAGGAGAACGACCCTACGCAGCTCAGGAGCCCCAGCCCTGGCAAGCTCGTTCGCTTCCTGGTCGAGAGCGGTGATCACATCAACGCCGGCGAGCAGTACGCTGAGATTGAGGTATGTCTCCCGTACAGTGCTATATTCAAGAGTCTCAACTAACGATGTGTGCGTCTATGTAGGTCATGAAGATGTACATGCCGTTGGTCGCCTCCGAGGACGGCATCGTGCAGTTCGTCAAGCAGCCCGGTGTCAGCCTGGAGCCTGGAGACATCCTGGGCATCCTTACTCTCGATGACCCCGCTCGTGTCAAGCACGCCAAGCCGTTCGAGGGTCTCCTTCCGCCGATGGGCACTCCCGCCGTCGTCGGCAACAAGTCCCACCAGCGCATGCACTTCTACCTCGACGTCCTCAACAACATCCTTGATGGCTATGACAACCAGGCCGTTATGGCTTCCACCCTCAAGGACCTCCTCGACGTCCTCCAGAACCCGGAGCTCCCCTTCTCCGAGGCCACTGCCATCCTCTCGACGCTTTCTGGTCGCCTGCCGGCGAAGCTCGAGGAGAGCATCCGCTCTGCTATCGATATGGCGAAGAGCAAGGGCGAAGGCGCCGAGTTCCCTGCCGTCCGCATTCGCAAGCTCGTCGACCACTTCATGGAGGACAACATCCGCCCTCAGGACCGCACCATGTTCCGCACACAGCTCGGGCCGCTTCTGGATGCCGTCGAGCGTTACCAGGGTGGTTTGAAGGCGCACGAGACCAATGTCATCGCCGGCCTCCTCGCGCGTTACGAGGAAACTGAGATGTTGTTTGGCGGAAGTATGGAGGCGCGCGTGTTGACTCTTCGTGAGCAGCACAAGGACGACCTGGACAAGGTCGTCTCGCTCGTACTCAGTCACGTCATGGCCCAGCGCAAGGGCCGCCTTGTGATGGCGATCCTGGAGCACGTCAAGAACAGCGGTCTTACGGTCACCGACCCCAACTCGCGCCTGTACCAAGTGCTGCAAGGGCTCGCTGCTCTCGAGGCCAGGTACGTCCTCTGAGTATGCATCATTCACGCTGGCGGAGAACTGAACGGTCATCGCAGGTCTTCCACTCAAGTCGCTCTCAAGGCCCGTGAAGTCCTGATCTCGTGCCAAATGCCCTCGTATGAGGAGCGTCGCGCGCAGATGGAGGGCATCCTCAAGGCTTCCGTGACCAACAACCACTATGGCGAGCCCGGTTCTCTTGCTCGGTACGTCTTTATCAGTATCTGTGCGAGCATAATCTGATCTGCCTATACAGCACTCCATCGATTGATGTTCTGAGGGAGCTGATTGACTCGAGGTACACTGTCTACGACGTGCTTCCCACGTTCTGGAACTACGCCGACCAGGAGATCACGCATGGTAAGTCTCGTAACTCGATGTATTGACCATTAGTCTCACTAATTAATTATATAGCTGCTCTTGATGTCTATGTGAGGCGCGCTTACAAGGCGTACACACTACTGTCCGTCGATTACGAGGAAGGTGACGGTATGGACGACGGTGAAGCGCCTAACGTCCTCCTTTGGCGGTTCAACCTTGGTCAATCGCACTCGCCTCCGTCTACGCCTCGCCTTTCGCAAGGGTAAGTCATCAGTAGGTTGATGTAGTGGCCCAGTTTCTGACGAATATAACATTGGTAGGGAGCCTCCCCGCAGACAAGCCTCCGTGAGCGACTTAACCTACATGATCAATACGCATCACAAGCAGCCCCTGCGGACCGGTGCCATTGCGTCATTCCCTACCCTCGAGGCCCTGAAACGCGGCTTCGACAAGGTTGCATCCTCGCTCCCCGTGTTCGAGCCTCTGGAATACCAGCAGCGTTACGGAGCCAACAACGAGCCGCCCAACGTTCTTAACATGGCCCTTCGTATCTTCAACGAAGCCGACGACATGTCCGAGGACGCATGGTACGAGAAGATTGAGGAGCTTGTCAACGACCACCGTGATGTCGTGACGCGTCGTGGTGTCCGCCGTATCTCGGTCCTCATCTGCCGTCCCGGCCAATATCCGATCTACTACACTCTTCGCGAGATGAACGGCTCATGGAGGGAGGAGCAGTCTATTCGTCACATTGAGCCCGCCCTCGCCTTCCAGCTCGAGCTGAGTCGTCTCTCAAGCTACAACCTCACGCCCTGCTTCACGGAGAGCAAGCAGCTCCACATCTACCACGCGGTCGCGCGGGAGAACCAGTTGGACAACCGCTTCTTCATTCGCGCGCTCGTTCGCCCTGGTCGTCTGCGGGGGACCATGGACATGGCGAACTACCTCATCTCGGAAACCGACCGCCTCGTCACCACGATCCTGGACGCTCTGGAGGTCGTTTCCGCCCAGCATCGGAACGCGGACTGCAACCACATCTTCATGAACTTCATCTACAACCTTCCCGTCACCTACGACGACGTCCTCGCGGCCATCTCAGGTTTCATCGAGCGTCACGGCAAGCGTCTGTGGCGTCTCCACGTCACTGGTTCGGAGATTCGCATGGTTCTGGAGGACAAGGACGGCAACGTCACTCCCATTCGCTGCATCATCGAGAACGTCTCTGGCTTCATCGTCAACTATCACGGCTACCAGGAGATCACGACCGACAAGGGCACGACCATCCTGAAGTCGATCGGCGAGAAGGGTCCTCTCCACTTGCTACCCGTTCACCAGCCGTATCCTACCAAGGAGTCTCTGCAGCCAAAGCGGTACCAGGCGCACCTGATCGGTACCACATATGCCTACGACTTCCCAGACCTGTTCTCGAAGGCCCTCAGCAACGTCTGGCTTAAGGCCCGGACGATCAACTCAAGCTTGGCTGTCCCGAAGAAGATCTTCGAGTCCCGCGAGCTCGTTCTTGACGAGCACGACCAGCTCCAGGAGGTGGACCGCGCTCAGGGCAACAACACCGTCGGCATGATTGGTTGGGTCTTCACCATGAGGACTCCCGAGTACCCTGAAGGCCGTCGCGCTGTGGTCATCGCCAACGACATCACGTACAAGATTGGATCTTTCGGCCCTGCTGAGGACCAGTTCTTCTACCTTGCCTCTCAGTACGCCCGCCAGCAAGGCCTCCCCCGTATCTACCTGTCTGCCAACTCTGGCGCCCGTATCGGTGTCGCCGAGGAGGCTATGCACCTATTCTCTGTCGCGTGGAACGATGCTGCGCACCCCGAGAAGGGCATCGAGTACCTCTACCTCACGCACGAGAACTACCTCAAGCTCCAGGAGAAGGCCGCCGCTGCCGTCCGCACTGTAGAGATCGAGGAGAACGGAGAGCGTCGTCACAAGATCACCGACATCATCGGTCTGCAGGATGGAATTGGCGTGGAGTGCTTGAAGGGCTCTGGCCTCATCGCCGGCGAGACCTCACGCGCCTACGACGACATCTTTACGATCACTCTCGTCACCGCTCGCTCCGTCGGTATTGGTGCCTACCTCGTTCGTCTCGGCGAGCGTGCCGTCCAGGTCGAAGGCCAACCCATCATCCTCACTGGTGCGGGTGCTCTCAACAAGGTGCTTGGTCGTGAGGTCTACACCTCCAACCTACAGCTCGGTGGTACCCAGATCATGCACAAGAACGGTGTTTCACACCTAACGGCTAGCAGCGATCTCGAGGGCGCTACACACATCCTCGACTGGCTTGCCTACGTCCCTGAGCACAAGGGCGCCCCCCTCCCCGTTCTCGACCTCGCCGACCCCTGGGACCGTGACATCAGCTACGTGCCGCCCAAGGGCCCTTACGACCCGCGCTGGTTCATCGAGGGCAAGCAGGATGAGACTACGCACGATTGGCTGTCCGGCTTCTTCGACCGTGGCTCTTTCCAGGAGACGCTGAGTGGCTGGGCGCAGACGGTTGTCGTAGGACGCGCTCGTCTCGGCGGTATCCCCATGGGTGTCATCGCTGTCGAGACGCGCACCATCGAGCGCGTCGTACCTGCCGATCCCGCCAACCCGACGTCGTTCGAGCAGCGCATCATGGAGGCCGGCCAAGTCTGGTACCCCAACTCCGCGTACAAGACCGCGCAGGCGATCTTCGACTTTAACCGGGAGGGCTTGCCCCTGATCATCTTCGCCAACTGGCGTGGCTTCTCGGGTGGACAGCAAGACATGTACGACGAGATCCTCAAGCAGGGCTCCAAGATCGTCGACGGCTTGTCAACGTACAAGCAGCCTGTCTTCGTTTACATCGTCCCCCACGGCGAGCTGCGTGGTGGCGCTTGGGTCGTGCTCGACCCGTCCATCAACTCGGCGCAGATGGAGATGTTCGCCGACGTGGAGGCCCGCGCCGGTGTCCTCGAGCCTGAGGGTATCGTCGAGATCAAGATGCGTCGGGATAAGATCCTCAAGCTGATGGAGCGCCTCGATGCCCCCTACGCGGCCCTCAAGAAGGACAGCACGGATGAGTCGAAGACTCCTGAGGAGCGCGCGGCTGCCACGGAGGCCTTGACCCAGAGGGAGACCCTCTTGCAGCCGACGTACAAGCAGATTGCGCTGCTGTATGCGGATCTTCACGAGTAAGTGGCGTTCGCTTCTCCATAGCTGTTGCATATATTGACGTCTTCTCCCCTAGCCGTACCGGTCGCATGGAGGCAAAGGGTTGCGCGAAGTCGATGGTTTGGAAAGATGCGCGCAGACGCTTCTACTGGGCTGTTCGTGCGAAGGTGGCTCGCTCCTCCGCCATGGCACAACTCGCCGAAGCCAGTCCTGACTCGAGCTTCGAGTACCGCACGCGCCTCCTCGAAGATCTCGCAGAGATTGAGTCCACGAGCGAACCCCGCGAAACTGCACAAGCGTTCGAGGACCTCGACCTCACCAACACGCTGGCGCAGCTCAAGGCGGACCACTTGACCCACCAGATGCTCGCGCTTGCGCAAGAGGACAGGAAGGCCACCCTCGACGGTCTCGTCCGGCTCATCGACCACCTCGCCGATGACGAGAAGCTCGCACTAATCAGCGCTCTCCAGAACTCCACTCGCTCTTCCGGTGAGTCTATCGTTCTCTTTACCCTTGTGCGACAGGTTTGCTGATCCTGTATAAAGGCCCCCCATCATACGCCTCCAACTAGATCTTGCTTGCCTAGAACTTCCGAATACCTTGCTCTCGCTGTAGTACTGTCGTAATGACCCTCACGCAACCCTCACGCATATACTGATACTTCCCATACCATGTTCCGCTAGCCCATCACTGCGACTCTGTCCTCATCTGATTCATGCTGTAGACCCGAATACTAGACGATATTAACGACCACCGTATAATGCATCTGTTTCGCTCTCTTTCCGTTTATCCTCTCTATAAACTCCTTTGAGTGGGATCACTAAGATTAAGGAGTCAGTTATTTCACAGCTGGTAAAGATCCATGGCCGCGTACAGTACAAGCAGGCGTCTACAACCCGATCCTCGGAGCTCGAGGTGAATGGAAGGCAAGAAGATCATGATCGAGGTATGGACCACGCTAGTAGTAATATTACCACCATCCTCATACATATGCGTACTCCTCCCTGCCCACAGTAAGCCTACGTGCATTATCACTGCGCGCGCTATCGTCTTTCCTTTCTGAACCCATCGCGTCCCGCAGGACGATATCACGCACATCGCGTAAGCCGTACTCTTCCCTCGAGACCCCAACGCGCATCTGCGCGTCGGAGCTTGTCCCCGGAACGTTTTCCGAGGTTGTCGCGAGGGACGGAAAGCTGGGCAGCGTGGCTACGAATGCCAGGCTGCCCTCAATTGCAACCGATGTTGAGTGACCCGTGGGGCGCATGACGGCGCGGTTGTTCAAACTGAACAAGAGCGTATTTGCGTACAGCTTCGCAAGCACGAGCGCCCTGAGGGAGAGTGCGCGTATCAGCACATCAAGCCCGCGGTGCAGCTGAAGTGGGGTGTGGCCGAGAAGCGGCTAGACTTACGGGCATTGGTATACTAGGTTATCCTGAGATGTGTCAGTACATTCGACCTCGCCAGTTGACGAGGACTTACCGGAATGACGGTAAAGCATACGAGGTTCACGATCGCGACTGTGGCTGCAGATACATATGGCGTCAGCGGTGAATGTCGAGATCACCTCCGTGGCAAATCTAAGCAGTGACGATGACTTACCTGTTAATGTACCAGTTCCAATGACCAGCCCCGCGATTCGATTCACGATAGCATCCGATTGCTTGATGCCAGACTTCATCCGTACAAGCTACCTCTGTATCTGAATAAAACTCTCTTACGGGCACTTGAAGGGCAGACGTACAAAGTATGTCATGCATGCGGCTATGATGATATCCACGAAGGCCGCACCTGCGAGCCATGACTAGTGGGCATCGATATTAGCCTGACGTCCAAGCGCGAGGAGTATGAGGCTACCACTGACTGAGATGACAGGCGTGACGGCCGAGCTCTCAGCGGCGGTTGGATTGACTACATTCAACTTGAGGCTGTGTTAGCCTTACGTCCACGGACGCGTGTCACGGTAGAACGCGCCATTGCGCCGCCCGCGATGCCTACAGACATTTGCCCAAGGGAAAGCTGAAGATCCCAGGGACCAGTTAAACCCCACAATCATAGAGATAGTGCGGGAAAACGACCCACAAGCATGATCGTCCCTGCTAGAAGTCTAGAGTGGGAGAGCACGAAAATCCTCCATCAAAAGTACCCCTGAACGACTCCAGAGATCACGGCGCACATGATAGTCACGCTGAACCATGTATTGTGGAATGCCGTCAGGGAACTCTGGTCGCCATATCCATATACGTCGATCTGAAACGCAGTCTGGGTGACGAGGATGGTCTGGACCCATTCATATACGAAGGTCCCGTACACTGTTACAAATGCAGTCGTCAATAGCCGGGGGCATGTAGCAATCTGGGGTACCTACCAAGGAACTTGGTCGCGCTGGAGTCTTGAGAGAACAATAGATGATAAAGATCTATAGAGATGAGTAAGTGCCTGATAGTACAACGGTAGGTGGACATCACTCACATAGTTGCACGCTGGGGACGCCTTGCAAGCCCCAATCGAAGAAAAACCCGAGGAGCTGCGGTACAGAGATCTCGTGTGAACGAGTCAATGATGTATATGGGATGCATATGGCCACGTACCTGAGGACCAGCCCTGCGTCGCCAGGAAGATTATAAAGACGATAGAGTGGAGAGCGATAGTAAAGATACGTACAATAGTGCGAGGGTAGTAGGGGCCTGTGGAGTGGGCATGAATGCCCCAGAGACTCGAAGGTGTGTTGCCTTTCTCGTGGATCGTGGCTTTTGAATAGGGGAAAGACGCTGCACAGAACGCCGACGCCCGAAGCCGATCGAGCATCGACGCGATAGATGGCGCGTCTTAGAGTGAAAGGCGGGTCGCAAATTGTCCTACATCGATAGCCTTATTTGATGGAAGAAGTCAAGAAGTGAAGCTTGGGCGCGGGCGATGCTACGTGATGTATGGCATAGTAACATCGCACGCCCTCGCTATGCAGTAGGTTGATGACTCGGACGTCTTATGAGCGAGTATACAGTGTCAACTGGACGATAGTGTGGGCGGTGCCCTTCGAATTGTTCCTATGTTAATTGAAAGGAGTATTTCGATTGTCGCTACTGGCGCGTCTCGCTCACCACGCGACACGTGGGTATTTGTTGTTTGCGAGAAGAACTCTCACCGCGCCCAGCCGCGCCCGTGTAGAACACGGGGCTTCCAGCTACACCCTGATAGGTGGTCCTGCGCCTACTGAGTACAGCATACTACTCGTTGTGATCGCTGAGAACACCCCTTATTGTGAGCGTTCGAAGATCAGGTATCTTCGGATCTACAAGATGATCAGCGTGGTGTAGAACGGTGCACAGTGGGGGTTGGGCCCGGAAGACACCCACTACTTGTACCGCTCCTAACGGTGTCTTGGCATCCTCGCCCGTCAGCCACCGAAGACGGGCGAGCTTGCTCTCGAAAGCCTCTCCGGGGCATATAGCGTTATGATCACAGTTTTCTGGACATGCGCGTGGAGCGCGATGTCTATAAAGGTCAGCGGGGAACGTCCACAAAATGTGAAGACAAATTAAGGCGCAGGTTGGTTTCCCTGTCAGCGTGCAAGATCACGCGCGACAGGTACTCATCCCGGAGACCAACGAAGAGGTCTGCGCCAGGACAGACGCTGCGCGGGCCAGCATCCACCCTTCCCCGGGACGTACCTTTGATACCGGCAGCCTAGAGAGAACCCAGGTGCGAAACCCAAGGGCCACGGAGCGAAGAACCGGAAAACACAAGAGGATAGAGCGTATCCAAAACGACCACAAAGCAGCAGACTGTCCAGCAAGAGAGACCATACGCGACATACATAGAAGATAGAACGCAGCGAGAGCCAAGGATTCCAACGTCTGCCAAGTATAGGGAGATAAGCATAGAATAGCGAAGCATAGAAACTGCCTAGAGAGCCCCGATGCCCCCAGGAGACGAACGACAACGAGTTTCAGAAAACATTGCGAAAGAACAGATGAAGTTACAACCATGGAGCAAGCACAGTGAGCGAATCGAAAGCGAGAGATCGAGAGCCATAAGGTGCCAGATTGACGAGAATCGCCAAAAGACAGTCGAAATTGGGCCATGAGCTGAGTGAGAACTTGAGTATATGAGAACACAAGCACAGATGAGTAGCAGAAAGCTGAAGAGAGTCGCTCGGGGGAGAAGTGGTGGTAGGAAACGAGGAGGTCCAACAGAAAGCGGTCCGAAGTATAGACCTGGTTGGGGTGAGGCTGACGATCGGTCAGCCTGCTGCCGATCATGGCAGATTGGTTCGATTTCTAGTTCCATTCCCCGTCCCAATATTATTCGGCTGCCTTCGTCGGCATACAAAGCATCTCAACAACGGTGCCGTCTTTCGCGAGGTGCAATTTTACCTCAGTCGTGCTACTCGGGAGGCATACGTGTCAACAACAAGTAGAGACTAGACTCGAGTCTTCGCTCACCGGGTACATCTTTACGGCACTACTCCTTGCATCATCTCTGAGTCTCGTATGGATGTGTATAACGCAGTTGAAGTGGCAGACCATTGTTGAAAAGGGGGTTACCGGCTTGAAGTTGCGTTCACGTCACCGAGGGCGAACGGTGTATCTATACCACCAGCGTAAAGACACGCTATGCAACAGATAAACAACTGAGATGCGAATGGTAGCGGGTGGAGGGATGGTATGAATGGATGCTTGCACGAGCTGATAGTGGAGTGGAAGAGAGATGCTGTCACGAAGGTTGGTAGGACGTGACTGAGTTGCCGACGTGGTCTCGGCTCAGGCGCTCAGGGGTATCGCCGGCGGCGCTTACTAGTAGTAAAACAGGGTGACACCAGGAGGCGGGAATGCACCTGGATGCACTGTAAAGTATGCGCACCGGTGACCGCGTGCCCTGACTCGGAGTCGTCGAGGCGTGCCTCCTGCGCCACCGATGCCTGTTCGGACGTCGGCGGATATCTTGCCTAAAGCCTCGGAAGGTTCGATCTCTAGATGACGCGCCACGAGAGTGTCTGACTTTCGAGAGCGATGTTCCTGTGCCTCAGGCCATCGGATGAGGGTTGGGCACTGACATCTACATGATCTACATGATCTTGATCTATAGACGTTCTGGTCCGGTAGCACCTCATGACCTCAAGGTCGGCCATCTTCGGCTATACCTCGACTGGTGAAGGCGAGCGACCAACGTAAGGCAATAAGGACTCAGCTTGTTCGAGGGTGGCCCGAGACGCATTGAGAAGAGATGATTTGCGAAGCTGACTGTACGAAGGAGAGCACGGGGTCCGCCGACGTCCGCGCGCAGCCCCCTATCCACGACAAGCCCGGGCCAGGAACATGCCACTGCATCATACCACCACTGATGATATCGTACAGGAGGAACGTACTGATCATGTCCGCGCGGTATATCCCAGCGCACTGTATTCTGGTAACATATTCCGCCGAGTGGACCGAAGGCTATACGCTTCCGAGGTGACCAGCAGTCGCCGACAGATGATATCTATCCGGGACCCATGAGTATACGCGTTCCCGTAGAAGAAGTGGGATAAACATGAGCTACTCGCCTCCACGCTGCCTTCAAGAGGGTGGCGGGCTCGCACCGTTGGGTGGCCGACATCCAAAGAGGCTGCTAGTCCGCGCTCCAGAGCCGTCGTGTTCCCGTGATCTCACACGCTTGTCCCGGCGACGTGCGAGTCTTCCAGCGGCTTTGAGCTCGGCTCCGTCTGTTGGACACCGAGGTCTCCTTATAGACCTCGGACGCTCCTTTTATACACCCTGGGTCACCCACAGAGCGTCTGCCAGACGGCCTCGCGGTGGAGGTTGCAAGCAACGCGCCGAAAAGCCCGACTTCACCTTGTGCAACACGGGAAGATGGCGGAATGAGTTGATGCCAAGATGTGTGCGCTCCCACAAGACGGGATGCAGTTCGTACACAATCAGCCCCGTCAATGCATATCTCTGTGACCGAATGCTTTTGAGGTACAGCTGTATACAGAACTTGAGAAGTGATGACATACCTGCCGAGTATGGGCGTCCAATGTTTGGCAGATGATTTATAGTTCGACAGCAGGCGCGCCGCCGGGCTCACATAGCTGGGAACATCTTGCGCGATGACGATGTCTAGTACCCATAGTAGAGATTAGCTCGGGGGCAGACGTTTATAGTACACACCCCTGTACGTAGGTCCCTAACGCACGTCGTCCGACGCCTCCGAACACGCGCTACGGCTAGTCCGTGCGCAGTAGGTTTAGCTCTGCGAACCTCGGCTGAGCTTCGTCGGGTGCGGACCTCTAGCATGTCCACGAAATCCGCAACGAGGGCGGTATGGCGGTGCTGAGGTGCCCTGCCGCAGCCATTCTCAGATGACATGATGCCTCATCAGCTATGCACAGTACACATCACTTCTGTTCGAGATGTCTGTGTTCGCGCTGAGTTTCTTATCAGCGTGCGAGCGGGAAGACAGAAGTGACGGGATGTATACCGGCGTGGCGTCGAGACAGAGCCCAAAGTATGCGCGCGTGCGAGAGCGGGACTGCGAGCATTGACCCTTATATCTCGCTGTACAGACGTGGACGCGGGATAGCAGGCAATTGGCTACGGGGTCATGCCCTCTTCGTCATTCGCGGCGATCGCCTGTCAATGGGATTTTGATCCCCGCCAAGCTGGTAAAGTTGTGATTGAGCTATCAAAGAATTTGGACGGCGTGCCCTGAACGCAAGTAGCAGGAAGATGCAGACCGGATTCGGACAACATCATCGCGCGCACCTGCCTGCGAATAGGAATATGCTCCCCGAACGCTAGAAGCCGGCGGCGGATTATCAGAATACGGCGCTTCCTCTGCTGGGCCTGCAAGCGAGTGTATTCAAAGTTCGTCAGCCATTCTCTGATGCGTATGCGAACATCGCCCAGGTGGGAGTGCGGGAGATTGTGGCTCAGCTCACCGGCGAAGTCTGTTGGCAATGGCATTCCGTGCGTCCGTGAGGCCTCCGCGGACGGCGGCGGCTCAGGTGGGTGGATCAGGAAGCTCCGCGTCTCGACGTCGTGATCGACGTGCCACATTGCATTGCACGATGGCCGCAGCGCTGGCTCGCTGTCGAAATTGGGCTGTACATGGATGCGGTGGCTGGAAGACGGCTGCATGCTCCAGGCCACCTGCGTGGAGGCAGGCAGAGGCAACTTTGATGGAAAGCGGACGGGTGATGGGCAGATGCAACGTGGGAACTTTGCCGGCGCTGGCACATTGGGTCCGGCGGAGTGTGCGGATATTCCCATAAACGGGGCCGAGCCTGGGCCGCCAGACCCCGGACGGCCGGCAGTTGTGTAGTTTCCCCGCCCGTGTTGTGCACTATTTGTACACGGTGAGGACGGCCGACAGCGTGCCATTGTGGGCCAGACGGGGGTGTAGAGGCTTGTTGGACATCGCTCGGACGCGCATGCACGGCGAGGCGAGACAATGGACGCGTCGGGGGGTGGTGGGGTTGCAGGGGAGGGAGGATTATGCGGAGAAGGGGTGAAAACAAGGGAGATCTGGATCGGTCGCTGGGGGGTAATTAACGACGGACGGTTGGGCGGGGCAGCCTAAACTCACTCTCGACCACCCCGCCCATCGACGACCGACTGGACGCCGTCCGCCCCACTCTTTTCATCCCCCCTATATTTCTTCCGACGCCTCCGCGCGTGCGTCCCGGACCTGTATGAAGTCGGAATTCTCCACAAGTTGGGTTCCGATTCAGAAGAGTTCGACGGCCAGACATCAGACTGAACTTCATCAGTCCAACTCCCATCATCAGCTCCCTCCTTCCTCTCCTCTCCTCACCCCCCGCACCGCCGCTGGCCACAGAGCCAACTCCTTCGCTGCCTCCTTTCGCTCAGTCTTCCAGCGTGCACCGCCGCGCGCGACATCCGCCTCGTCTCTCCATTCAGCCTACTCTGGGAACTCCTCCGCGAAGCCACCCTCGTACACGACCGCCGACAACGCAAGTCTACACCCCTACGCCGCCATGGTCGCCGCACCACTACCTGTAGTCTCAAGCCACGACACCTCCGACGATGAGGACGAGTGCCCCGTCTGCTTAGAGCCTCTGAGCTCCAGCTTCAGGCTGCCTGGAGAGAAGCCCCATATCGTCCCCGAGTGCGGTCACGCCCTCCATGAGGTGAGTTATCTTTCCCGCCACAGTTTTCGTGCTCTTGCATGTCCTGCCCGCGCCCTCGTACATCTTCGCGCTGCCTGGCGCGTTTTCCTGGGGCGGGGGGATCCCTTGTATCTGGCACCGCCGTGTCATTCCCACGTAGACTGCCTCCTCCACTCGCCGATGTACCTGGCGCCACCTTGCTGTACAGCCTATGTGGACCCTAGAATGGTGCCTGCGCTCCCTGTCCGAGCCTCATTTGTCTCAATGCTGCATTGCACGATACTTGTCGTGCGAGCATATGTCATTTCGAGCGTCCAGCGCGAATACTCGCGCTAGAAGGCTATATACCATATATGGGCATGCTAGGTCGGTCTCTATCGTGGCGCAGTTCATGTGTCGCACACCGCAAGATAGGTGTCTCGCATTCAGGCAGTCAAGGACTTTCATGATGCATCCTTCGCACGGCGACGCGTGGTATTGCCTGTGAATCACGTAGTCGCCTGTGGTTAAAGACGACCTACCTAACAACACGCTTAACCGCGACGAGCCAGGGAACCGAAAGCGATACTTCGTTCTGGCTGATATTTGTGCCATGTCTTTTCCGAACCGATGTTGACGAACCAATTCGACTAGGCATGCTTTACCGCTGTATATGGTCCCCCACCTGGCCCGTCACGCGCTGGCGGCGTCATCCGCAAATCCAACCTGGGCGTATGTGGTGTATGCAGGCGTCCGATGAAAGTGGGTGACGGAGATGGAGGGAAATCGAACAGTGCGTGCACTTATGAGTACTGAGGCAATGCGCAACAGCTGATCGATTCGCAGAGCTTGCCGCTCTCACTGGGATGGGCGATCCTGGAGGAGCACAGCTGTTCCCAGGACGCGACACTCCCTCATCTATGCGGTCCTACGGCAGCCGTCCGCCACCACCTCCAAAGCCCTTCGACCCGACGGAAGACGATCCCGTCGAACACAGGGCATCGTCGTCGTCCGATCAGTCGCACTACGTTGTCGCGCCCTCTATCCAAGTCCAATCTGAATTCGCATCTATCACGCGGACATCCGAGTCTAGCCAACCATTGACGTGCCTGGTGGTAGTGGAGCTCCCCGGGAAGAGGACGAACACACACGTTCCAGGTGCGGTGATGCCGAGAACAGACAACTACGCGCCAAATACAACGCACGCGTACCGGGACAGCAGCAATCACTCCGTCCACTCTGGGTCGCGCGACTACGCGATGATGTCCCCGCAATCACAGCATATGCCATCCGACCAGCAATCACACTCCGGCAGATCCCATAACCTCTCCCCGTCTAACTCACGAGATCCGCTGGTGTCATCGCCACCCGAGCGCGAAATCATCCACGAAGAGGATGCAGACTCGCCGTTCGCTGCGATCACAGAGGATCTCCGGAACCGCATCATCGACTGGAAGGGACACCCGCTTTCTGGACTCGGTCCACTCCAGATGTACGACCTGTTGTCTGTGCGACGGGACGCCCTAGTACGCGAGTTCTTCGTGTATCTCTTCAAGGAAGCGATCATCTGCGTCGTGGAAGAAAAGAAGCGCAGCCTCACTCGTCTTCTCTCTTCTGCCGGGGCAGCGTCTGCGTTCGGCGACGGCACTGGGTCTGGATCACTCAACGGCGGCGCGCAACGCGGGGTGCTTCGTCTGAAAGGCAGGATCTACATCCGCCACATCCGCCAAGTCACCGATACGTCGGTGGCTGGCGAGCTCAGTCTAACGATTGACATGGAGGACGAACGCCTAGACTCCTTCATCCTGATCTTCAAGGACCGATCGTCGTTGGAGACCTGGAAGTCGCACGTCCAGGCGCTGGTCGCCAACAACCAGGAGCGCAACGGACATCAGCACCACCAATCCGACTACATACGCTCGCCAGACCTGGAAGAATTCGGCGGGAGCCAGAAGGCGATGCGCATGCTCAGCGGGAGCACGACCGGTACCACGGTTAGTACCGCCGATAGCTTGTTGAATGAGTCGTCGCGCTCGACCGTGTCTTCTAACACGTCGTACGGCTCGGCCTCGCTCGGTCCGCGTGCGGGTCTCCACCAGAAACTCTCTACGCTAGACGAGGATGACGAGCTGAGCCGCTATGGGTCGCCCGCACCCCTGGTGGCCCCTCACATGTCCGCCGGCCCCTCCAACTCCCTCACTCCCCTCCCGCATGCCCCATTGGATCTCATCCTGGTGGTATCTGTGCCGGGGCCGAATGCGACGCCGAGCACTGCTGCGCTCAAGATGCGCGTGATCAAAACGTCGCTGGACTTCATCCTGGGCTCTTTGGCGCCCAAGGACCGCTTGAGTCTGGTCACGTTCGAGGTCGGCGTCGGCGGCAAGGTGCGGCGGACGCCGTTCCTCAACGTCGGGAAGCCGCAGAGCCGGGGCCGCCTGAGCAGGTTCATCGAGGACATCGCACGCCGGGACGACTTTGACGACGAGTTCCTGGTGCGGAGCTCGCAGGAGGACAAAACTGACGTCGTGACGGCTGTCAACAATGGTGCGTGGCGTTTTGCATGCTCGACCTGTCAGAGCTTCGCTGACATTTGTCTCATGTAGGCCTCGACGTGGTGCTGCAGCGCAAGCAGCGGAACCCGGTGACGGGGTTCGTGCTTGTCAGCGACGCGTCCGACACCACCCGGCGCGCACAGATGGACCTTGTCCTTGCGCGTGCCGAGGCGGCGAATGTCCCGATCCACTCGTTCGGCTACGGCCGCTCTCACGACCCGGCGTCACTCTGGCTCATGTCGAACCACACGAGCGGGACGTACACGTTCGTCAAGGACTGGTACGACCTCCGGGACTGCCTCGCTGGCTGCATCGGTGGCATGCTGTCCATCGCGCTCATGAACATGAAGCTGCACCTGAAGATCGTCGACGGAAACCGCTTCCGCATCCGGAAGATCTCCGGCGGGCCGCTCGCGATCCTCTCCTCGGACGGCCGGGACGTGGACGTCGAGGTCGGCGAGCTGCGCTACGGCGAGCGCAAGGAGATGCTCGTCGAGCTCGAGCTTGACAACTCCGACGTGATGCACAGCCCTGTCCCCTCACCACATCACATGCACCACTCGCCCCACGCGCTCAGCGCGACCGACGCCTTTAACCAGCGCATGGGTCTTGACGCTCTGTCCATCGGCGACTACGCCGACCTCGCTGAGGGTATGATGGACCGCATGATCGATGAGGTACCCGTGTTCGAGGTTGACGGCTCGTTCTTTGACCCGAACGCAGTGAAGCACGTCTCGCGCCTCGCGCACCCCGTCCTGCTCACCGTCACGCTCCTGCCGAACACGGGTAGCCGGCCGCGCACGCCCGCGTCGAACACTTCCGACCCGGTCATCGTGCGGCGGCGGATGGAGCTGCTCGCGTCGGACATGATGACGCGCATGCTCGTGCTTGTCTCGCGCCGCAACATCCCGCAGGCGCAAAAGCTCATGGGCGAGACTCGCCGGATCCTGCACACGGTGCTGCAGAACATCACGCAGACGCTTCCGCCGCCGAATAGAGACGGGAGCACGGCGACGCGGAACCGCAAGGAGGTGCTCACGCTTTCTGCAGTCCGTGCGATCCAGGCGATCATGCAGGATATGCAAATCCTGTCGGAAGCGCTGGACGAGCATGCGGATACGTTTGCACTAGACCAGCGTAACTTCGGTGCCCAACAGGTACGTGCAACGGATTGACCTCGTATCTGTGCCTTTACTAACCACATCGTCGATAGGCCAAGGTTCTTCGTGATCAGAAGAGCTGGAGCGGCCGCAGCGCAATCGAACGCCTCTTCTGGACGATCGACAGCTCAATCGAGCTCGTGTCACGAAGTAACGACTGGGTCGCCCGCGAGTAATCGCGTCGTTGCTTCCTCTATTTCCCTATCTACCCACCCATTTCCCTTCCTTCGCCATCTTCTGCGCTATGTCTTGCCTCTCATCATGCGCTACCCCGGATCCCGCGATATCCCGAGCAGCCACGACAGGAAATACCGTCTGTTTTTATATCCAACCCTGGACCCCGATCTATTGTTTCGATATCCTCGCCTGCCTGCGCGCGTCCGTTCTCTCACCCATCTACGTATACGTTTTCCCCTCCCATTCCGGCTGTGTCTGCGCTTTCTGCTTTTTTGACCAGTGTCTGTCCCCTCCCTGCCTCTCATTTGTCGTTCCATCTCGCTCCGTCTTGTCCGTACATGTATACCACGCTCGCGCACCGGGGCTATCCAGCTGGGCCGGGCTAATCCGTTGACCGCGGCGATGGGGGGTGGAGGGTGCTCTATTCGTTTGGACCGTCGTCGCTGTCGTAGCCGCCATCGCCTTGGCGTTCGGTGTAATTCTGTGTAACGTTATTGGTAGACAGAAGATATGCAAATATGCACATGCCATTTCTTACTCCCACTGCCTATCTGTGTGTTGATACGCTGTGCTTACATCGACATGTAGAGGGAGCTGTCTACGTACGCCCACTCTTGATGCCTTTCCTATGCCGAAGGAGAAGGCGATGCTGCCGTCCATGAGAATTGGCAACCAAACAATCGGCAGTATGACTGATGGCTAAAATGAACGGCGGCCCCAAAGGTGCTGGCGTTGCGAAGTCGACGTGTGTACCCTACCGCAATTCATGACACCAAAATAGCAGGTGAAAATATGTGCACGCAAAACACCGCGAGCCTCGATATGTAGGCGTACAAGTTACCCCGGGGATCCCCTTTAGCTCGGATGCCACTGGCCTGGTACTGTAAAGCATTGGCGTCATATCGGAAACTAATCGGGACGGCTTGAAGCATAGTACCCGTTCGAACGGCGCAGCCTCAGCATGTCCCAGCTCGAGAGCCCTGGGGACTCGCGGCTGAGTTAGTCTGTTGCGTATGCGAAGGCCAAACGTTCGACTCGGAGAGCCCCGGGAAGCCTTTGCTGCGCTGGGGGGTGACATGTAGGTATGTACATGACATAAAAGTAGAAGGAACTTTCGGAGTCCCGCCACTAGTACTAGGGCCTCACGCTGACAAGATGAATCGATGAGTATGTAGGGATATGAATATGGCGGCGGGGCAGAGCAGGACGAGGTTTCCGGGGGACGGTTGGCATCCTTCACACTCGTCGGCGTCGGCGTCGCCGGTGGCGTACGCCCGCCACAACACGCCACAACGCCGTTGTGGCGTAGTGTGGCGTCCATCCGCCCCACCGTCTTCAAAGCTTACCTCAACCAGCTATGCGGCTCGATCACGGTCAGGCTTCAGCCGAAGAGCGCAAAGTGATCGTGAAGGAAGAAGCGGAAGACGGCGGCGTGCGCCACATCGCTTTGGAGTGTCGGCGGAGGATGCCTTCACACCCAGAGCGAGAGCCGTTAGCCCCATGTCTTCGACGGAAACATCTGTGAAGCTGACGTCGACTATGACACAGTCGACGTTCGAAGCGGAGGATAGCAGCATGCGATCAAACTACACCAGATCATAATTGCAACCCACCGAAGTTTCGCGGAAGAATGCGAACTGCGGCGCACAGGTATAAACCCTCGGGCGCATGTCCCATGTCCTTTTATGCAGCTTATCCTCTCCCATATCTGTACCCCCTGCTACCAATCCGCTGCCCCAGGCACTTTAGAGTCTCCACCGCCGCTAATTATCTGAAAAGCCTCCATATGACAGGCGCAACACCTATTGACAGCGGCACCTCCTCGTTGCCTTGCTCGGCGAGACGAAGACAGGCCTCGACGATGCCGCCACCGTGTAGAAATATCGAAGATCACATACCGTATCCATCGTGTTGTACGCACCCCCCTCGGTCGTCCGCTACGCCTCTGGGTCACGACACGACATCCATCTGGAGGTACCTGATCAGCCGGATCCGCGGTTTCCGAGTAGAAGAGGCCGCCACTGTCGATGCTGGCGGATGGCATATGGGCCCTGTCGAGGACCACTATGTGTTGTTGTTTAGCTCTATTTTACTGATTTGAGCGCAGGGACACCGTCTTACGTCCGTCCCGTCGACCACCAGGAAGAGCTAACGACAAATACCGTCAGGAAGAAATCATACGAGTCGATATTGTGGACCATACCTTGATGGGAGCGCCGATGATTTTGGAAGTGCAATCAACAGAGAGAGACGTCGGGTGGTCGTCCCGTACCGTCCGTGAGCTGCTACTCCAGGACTCGGAATGAAAAGATGTTCATTGATTAGCCTCCTCCGATACACCGTACCAGTGGCCAGTCAGTAGCCCCAACCCCACCCAAACAACGCCTCCAATCGGTCAAGTGCTCGAGCTGTTGGCGCGACGAGCCGTATCACCGCGCCGTGTGGTAGCTATCCCCTTCGGCCCCGTAGCGCCCTTCCACAAATAGGACTGGGGAGAACCAAAGCAACATGATGGCTGCCAGTACGTACGCGATGGCCGAGGGTCGGTCTTCTGGAAGACAGCCCATATCGATAGGTATGGGCGACCGTCGATGGGCTCTTGTTCTAGTATCGTTAACGCCTCGGCGCGACGGAGGGGAAGAGACATGCAATTGTAGAAACCTGCGCCAAGAATAAACATGTTGCAAATCCACATCTGCAGGTTTGATTTCTACCTACAGATGATCAATGACTAAGAGCATGACACACAGGGTACCCCATCCTACTGTGCGTTGGACCCTTCAGGGTAATTATGCCGGTCATCAAGACACAATTTTTCCTTGTAGTATAGGAAGGTTCATCAGAAATATGTCGAGGGAGGTGGGGTTTTTTTTACGACATACCTCGTAACCAGTATATGCAGCGGAGATGGGCAATTGAAGAATACTACTCGCAAAAATTGAAGCAAGAGAAGGAATTGTGAACTCACCTATACGTCGACGATTCGAACGCCTGGAAAGGCATTCAATATTCAGTAACGTTGAGGACGATGGGTACAGGTAACTTCAGTGGGCAGTTGCTCGCTTTAGTTGCCTCATGACTACTATACCGCTGTCTCACAGCTTGTAAAAGGAATAGAGTTGAGGCTGACGGAGATCGCGGATATTGGCAGTGCAAAGAAGGAGTCGGATACGGACGCGAAGAGCAGTACGCGCCCAATGGTGTACACTGCAGACCCTTGGCGCCTATCAGAATTGGTGGCTATAGATGCTAAGCTTTCTCGGAGCATGGGATCGCATCGGTGAATGTATGCCACAAAGAAACATGCTTGGTTGATCCTAAAAACACAGTAATCATCGTAACGAGATATATACAGCTGGCTCTGACTCATGAGATTACAGCGTCCGTTGATTGATCAGAAAGTGCTGCCCTCAGGTGGCTGAGGAAGCTTGCGGTTGTTGAACGATGCCATCTCCCTATGCGTGCACATAAGAATGACAAATGTACGTGGAGGTCAAAGAGCAACGTTACCTCCTGATTTCTACCAAAACTGTTTCAATACTATGGTTCCTGTTCCAGTGTGCGAGTACGGAGAGCTTGCTGGGGTCGACTTTGCCATCTACTTGGCTGACGAAGGGGAGGTTGACGCGGGAGATGAACTGGACACAGGGAGGGTGGTCGGGATAGTTCTCGCCACAGGTGATCTTCAAGCTGTAGATGCGGTTCTCGTGCACGGTCTGAGGAGCGCAATCGTCAGTTCCGCGACGCGTTACGATAGCCCCGATCGGAACAGAAAGACAGAGGATGCAGTACTGACATGTCCAGGACCAATAATGGTGCCGTTCCAGTGGCTCATCATGATATCGTCCGAGTCCTCGAGACCGTAGGAGCATGAGCCATCGCCGATGCCCTTCTCGCCCTTCTCGAGCTCCTCAAGCAGGCGGAAATTGCGCGGGACTAGAGGGGATGCATGAGATTGCTTCGCAGCGCGCGCAGAGATTATATACGCACTCTTGGCCATGGCGAGGGTCGTGGAAAGGGTGAAAGGTGCGAGAGAGCGGTGCACCGAGGCAGCGTGCACTGGGCGCAGTGGCGTCGCTTCCGAATCAAGCGAGGCCGGCGTCGACCGGGCCGCGCCGTCACTGCCTCGCCTATTGCCTTCGCGTCGCTCCCGGAGTCGGTCATCGCTGCTCGCCATAACTGCGCAGTTGCCTACGCAGCTCTCGCCCTCTTCCATCTTTCTTTCCCTCACGACAACGACTCTCCCACCTTGATCAGACATGTTTCGAGGCGGACAACCTAACGCATATGACGAGATCGTCGGTGAGTGACAATTGTCGAAGATTGCGCGCCTACAGATCCTGACCTACTCTGTTCCTTCAGCAAAGACCACTGATGAGAACCTCACGGGCGAGAATTGGGAGCTTATACTGAACCTTTGTGACAAAGTTCAGGAGGAAGGCGAACAAGGGTACGTACCCGATACGCTTGTACCGCTTCGGCAGCGACCAATCCCTCCATCGCAGTGCCCGGAATGTGATCGCAGCGTCGCTGAAGCGGTTAGCGCATCGCAACCCCAACGTCCAGCTGTATACCCTCGCTCTGGTCGAAGCATTATCCAAGAACTGCGGCATCGAAGTGCACCGAGAGATAGCTTCAAGAGCGTTTACGCAGGGCTTGGAGAAGCTAGTAACCGATAGGGTGCATATATGCTTCTTCATGCTCCCTCGTACCTTTTACCAACCGCTCTGGCACCTCTCAGACAACGCACGATAAAGTACGCAAGCGTGTGCTAAGCTCAGTAGCGACATGGACGGCCGAGTTTGAGAAAGACCCCACACTCGGTCTCATGGAAGAGTGCTACGAGACCCTCAAGGGCAAAGGTGCGTAGTATTTGCTCCCCACTGCCGCTTATCCCCTAACCTTACTTAGGCTACAAGTTCGTGACACCGGATGAGCCACCTCCGCCGGATGTCGACGATGATGTTCGTCGACGGGAAGAAGAGGAGCTCCAGCGCGCATTGGAGATATCCATGCAGGATAAGGGCGGCAGGTCGCAGTGGGAGGCATATTCTCTTGCCTCTTCGAGCGGTGCAAGCGGATCGGGGGCTGGCGGTTCCAGACCAGGGGTGTCCGCAACACCTGGCCCTTCTGGGTCCTCGTCCCGTCCCGCTCAGAGCTCCACGCAAGCCCCGACGTACGGCGGATATGTGCCTTCGCAGGCCACGCCGGCGGTATCAGCCGTTACGCAGCCATCATCGATTCCCTCTGCAGCTACGAACGCCCCGCCCACGAGCAGTTCGCCAGTCTCTGTGCACTCGACGCAGGACAACATACCTATCGTGACCCGTGTCCGTGCATTGCACACCTTCGAGCCATCTGAACCAGGAGAACTTGCCTTCGAGAAGGGCGATATCATTAAGGTTGTGGACCGCAACTACAAGGACTGGTGGCGCGGCCAGCTGAAAGGTCGGACTGGCATCTTCCCAGTTAACTATGTGGTACGTTGCACATACTACTTAAAACAATCACAGGCTAAAAGGCCGTCATGTAGGAACCCCTTCCAGAACCCACTGCGGCAGAGATCGCACGGGAGGCCGAGCAGGAAGCGGCTGTCTTTTCGCAGGCGGCAAACGTCGACAAGCTGTTGACCATGTTGCGCACGATGGACCCCGCGCGTGATAACCTGGCTGACAACGAAGAGATCCAGGTTGGCATCGTTGATCAACTTTCGCATAAAGGTACTAAGCATACAATTCGTTTAGGAACTGTACCGGTCCTGCATGTCGCTCCGGCCCAAGATCGTGAAGTTGATCGACAAGTACAGCCAGAAGCGAGGTTGGTTTGTTGTCATGAAATTTGATTCAATGTGATACTGAATACTTGTCTACAGCTGACCTCGTATCAATGAACGAGACGTTCGTAAAGGCCAGGACCATCTTCGACAGAATGATGGAAGACAGTCTCGCTCGTCACACAGGAGGTATGTTCACATTCAATTTCCTGTGCATAAACAAAGTGTATTGACGCGATCTGCAGTGTATGATGGTCGTCCACCATACGTTCAGGCACCCAGTCAGTCCTACGTCGCTCGCCCAGATTCGCGCGCACGCCAGGAATACCTGCCCCCTGGAGGTCCTCAAGTGGCGCCAGGTGCACCTCAAGGGTACGGGTGGAACCCCAATGTCTACGAGCAGCCGGGATACAACGCCTACCCAGCATCTCCTGCCGCATACCCTCCCGAGAACCAGTACCCGCCCCCTGTTCAGCCTCATCCGCCAGTGCAATCTCAGCAGTACGGCGACCCGAATGCGTACGGCGGCCGCCCGCAATCCGTTTACGCTCAGCCTCTAGCTCAGGGCTACCCTGGCGCGACGCCGTACACTCCTGCGCAGGAGCCGCAAGGCTATCCGGGGGGCTCGGCCATGCAGCCACAATTGCAGCAGCCCGTTCATCCTCATCAGCCGCTCCAACCTCAGCAACCTCAGCAACCTCAGCAACCCCACCAGCCTCAGCAGCCGTTCCAGCCTCAGCAGGTGCAGCAAGCATATTCGCCCCAGCAACAAGCCCAGCCTGCACCTCAGCCTCAGGTGCAGCCTACGCCCCAGCCTCAGTATCAATCCCAGAGTCAGCCCCAGCCTCAGCTGCAAGGCCAGCCCCAGGCTCAATCGCACGTGCAGCCGCATTTCCAGCCGGAGCCGCAGAGTCAGCCTCAGGCACAGGCTGAACCCGAGCCGCAACAGCAGAGTCAGTCTCAGGAGCAACCCCAGGAGTCCGCGCCTACCCCCACTCAGCAACAGAGCGGCCCGCCGTACGTGTACGACCCGAACGGCACGTATGCGGACCCGAACGCACAGGCATGGGCGCAATACTACGCGCACGGCGGCACGGACCCTACTGGCGCGGTCTACTTCATCTCGGTCCCGGGCGTAAAGGAAGGTCCTCCCGCACCCGTCGCCCACCACCCTTCGGTTGTGCGCACGCAGTCTAGCGACTCAGTTGGGCAGGCCGCGACTCCCATCGAGCAAACGCAGCCCGCCCAGATTGCCCCGCTACACATCCAGAAGCAGTCCGCTCCGGACGGCCAGGCGACGCAACACGTCGTTGTCGGGCAGCCTGGGGCGTACGGCGCGTCGCCCTACGCCCCTATAGGGCCGGGCTCTCCAGGGGCTGGTCAGCCCGCTCCTGGTCAACAGTTCTATGGGTTGCCGACTCAGTTTGCAGGAATGGATATAAATGCGAGCAGTGAGCACAACGCGCCTGCTGGGCCTCAGGGAGTGGGTGCGCCTGCGTGATGCCTGCGGGAGGATGGAGTATTGTATGATTGGCGGAAGGTATATATCATGTGGATCTGCAACGTATCGATGTATTTATGTGTCTTCTGCCTTTGCCATGGTTTCTGTCGATTGTTGTGCGGTCATGAACGCTACCTCAATTGATGTCGTGTCCATGTTGATAGAGCAAGGGGCAGAGACCAACAAAAAGTTGCTCGGAATGAGGATCGAACTCATGACCTCAGGATTACCCACCAAACAGTGGTCATATTTGAAATATGAGACCTGCGCTCTAACCAACTGAGCCATCCAAGCTTGACGCTTATGAGGAGTGAGTATGATATCACGAGTTGTTATCAAATAGCGTTTGCATTGAATGATGGCGTCACAGATGCAGGCAGCCGGCATGGTGCCTCTCGGGATGTTCGCGAGCCTGAGGCTGCCGCATATACTCCCCCTTCTTACCCTTTCTCCCGTCCCACCCTGGCTTTGACATAGCTTGCTACGAGACTGTGGCGAACACGTATGCCCTTTGCTTAATCTGTCTAGATAACTATACGCCACTTGGTCGTCGCCTCGTGTAGTCCGGCGTACCTGTGAAGTCATACCCCAACCGGTGTGGACAACAAGGCGTCCCTGCGTCCTCCTATCGCATCTCTGGACCTCCACTCATCCTACCAATGGCACCACAAGTCGACCTCGTCCTAATATTCCGCTCGTCGCCGGGGAAGGTGCTCTCTAAGCCGCAAGCCCGCGAGAACGCGCGGCAGGCTACCCAGCAATACACGCGCCTCCTCGAGGTGCTCAAGAACGGTAGACTGCATGTTGTGGGGAAGCGTGGCGAGAAAGAGGGCCAGCTCCTGGTACTCGTCCAGTGCCCACAGAGCACGCTCACCCGTCTCGTGCAGCGAGAACGGTACGTCATATGATGCGGCATTCATTGTATGCGCTCATCATTGTGCCTCCAGATACTCTGATTTCCTGTGTGGCTTGCCTACGACAAATCCTACGGGCACCAGAGATCTAGCCGAAGAACCGCTCACCCCCGCCGACCGGCTCCGCCTGGTACACACGTATGTAACCTCTACCCCGACCGACGGCGGTCTGGGCGTGGTTCCTGGATCGTCAAGTTGGGATCGCGTCGAGTCTGTCCTAGTGCTGCACGACCATACATTCAACGAATCCTGGATTCGGGCGTGGACGACGCGTCAGCTCGGCTTCGTCAAGTTTGATAAGATCCGCGAGCAGGTACGTCCTACTACGTATTGCGGCGCTGCTTCCCGTGTTCTGACATGCTATCACAGTTTGGGGAAGCCGTGGCGCTGTACTTCCATTTCCTCTCTTTCTACACCAAGCATCTCCTGTTCATCTCCGGTGTTGGCGTTCTCTGCTACTTCTTGTCCATGCCTTACTCGACTTGGTACTCCTCCATCCTCCTCCTCTGGTCGATCACCTTCGTAGAATGGTGGCGAATCAAGCAAAGGATATTGTCTGTGCGATGGGGCACAAAGGGTTCGTTCCGTGTGGAGAAGCGGCGCGCCCAATACGTCCATGTGTCCTGGTGGAGGAAAGACTTGAGGATGCTCGCGAGCCTGCCTGTGATTTTGCTATTCGCCTCAGTCCTTGCTGTGACCCTCACCGGCATCTTCATCTTTGAGGCCTTCGTCACTCAGCTTTACACAGGGCCAGGTCACAGATTCATCGTAAGTCTAACAAATTGCTTGAAGCTCCCAGCTGACATAAATGTCACAGGGCTTCAGCCCGACTGTTCTCTTCGTCGCGCTCGTACCTAGGCTCCTTGCTGTCTACCACTCCTACGCCGTGCGTCTTACCAACTGGGAGAACCACGGCCATCAGTCGACCCACGACGGGTCGCTGACAGTGAAGACGTTCAGCCTGTCGGCCATTGTGGCCTATCTCGGCATTGCACTCTCCGCTTTCGTCTATGTGCCTTTCGGAGAGGAGGTCATGGCCTCTGTTCAGTATTACCTCTTCCACGGCGACACGCCTCTCCGCACGACCGCCCAAACATGGCTGTCTTCCGTCTTCACCGCCCTGCCTGCGAACATCACAGGCTCATTCAATGCGACGTCGGACGCGAAGGGCGCCGCCGGAAATTCTACCCGCACTTTCTGGGAGCGCGACAGCGGCAGCGCGCGGGGCAAGCTCAGCTCAACGCGTCTCCAAGACCAGATGTTCGCGTTTACGGTTACAAACCAGGTCATCAACACGTTTCTCGAGATTGGTCTACCGTTCGTCTTGCGCGCGGTGGCGTCAGTGCGGAGCGGTCGAGGGCTCACGCTCGCGGCGCCTGCGGCGGGTGCAAACGGAGGTAATGGTAACGGCAAGAAGAAGCGTGTGATGTTCGAGGACCAGACCGCAGAAGCCGACGGAGAGCGTCTGGCCGAGTTGGAGGAAGAGCGGGAGTTCTTGGATCGGATCAACAGAGAGGTTGCCCTTCCAGACTACGACCTGTTCGCCGACTACAGTGAAATGGTCACGCAATTCGGTTACGTTGCCTTGTGGTCCACGATCTGGCCGCTTGCGCCTGGTAAGCCCATACAATTGCAATGTTCTTCACCCGCTCACGGTGGTCCGGTTGCAGTCATGTCACTCGTAAACAATTGGCTCGAGCTGCGGTCAGACGCGTTCAAGATCACCGTGCACGTCCGGCGACCAATTCCTACGCGCACCGACACGATTGGCCCGTGGCTCGACACGCTTACGTTCCTGACGTGGCTCGGGGCGCTCACGAATTCTGCGCTCGTCTACCTTTTCCGGCCGCGCGACCACTGCAAGCCGGTCGGCACGTCGCTGTCTCATGCGCACCACCACCTCAGCAGCCCCCGCGCTCCGGCGCAAGAATATCTGATGTCGGCGCTGCTCGTCGCCCTTGGGGCGTCGCATGGGTACATTCTTCTGCGCATGGTCGTGCGCCACACGCTCGAGCGCGTGCTTTGGCGCGGCAGCACGGAGGAGCTCGAGGCGGAACGCACGGAGACTGTCGTGAAGGAGCAATATCTTCGGAGCCTCGGAGTTGCAGACGTCGTTAATGCGGAGGATAGCGGCGCGGTCGCGGCCACAGACGGCGGTCAAGAGGGCAAATTATCGGCATTCTGGAGTCAAGACGAGGGATTGGATGAGCTGACGCGCGGGACAAAGGAAACGTAGGTACGCGGTGGGCCGCCCTGTTTTGACGTGTGCGAGTGGAGAGAGGCGGCCGTGGGACCTGGCGAGCAAGGGGGTTACATGGGGTGGACGCTTTTCCGTTAGGAACAGGTGCTATTTACGTGAGGGGTGATGTGTGGTCGGAGTCGTGATTTGCTGGAGTATAACCAACCATGCCATGTACTAGCTAGTAGCTACTACTGTACGCACAACCTGCCCAGAGCATTTGGATTACTTGCACGATGAGCAGCGGAAGAGAGCGACCGTCGGGGTACGGCGGCAGTGATGACCAGTAATGACGTCGGGAATTGCCCATTACGGCGCGGGGCCGGCGAATAATATAATATTTACAGGCACGCGGGCCGGGAAAACTCCTCTTGCTCATCGACGACGACGACGCCAGCGCGCCGCGCGGTCGCACACACTCCTTTGCACGTTCGCTCACTCCGCACAACGCTCTTTTCATCCGCCTCGTCCGTCTTTCTCTCCGCCGTCGCCGCGCGTCGCTCTCTCCCTCTCTTCCTGCTGGTCTAAGTCTAAGGAAGAAAAACGCATCACCTCGCCGCACGGATTGCCATACCTACCTGCACGTGGTGATTCTGCACGACTCCGTGCACGCCTCGCTGCATCCCGTTCTCGGCCTCGGTGAGACGTCTTTCATTTTGTTGTAATTATGTACGCTCCCCCCGTCTGTCTCGGCCACGTCTATCCCTCTCACGCTTTCTCCACCAGGATTCATTAGCCGTACTGGATTGTCTCGACGACCTCCGCTTTGCTCTGTATCTGAACTTGAGTGAGTCCGCCTGACGGCCGGCGCTGCGGTGGCGCAACCTCTGCTTACCTTCCGTGCAGTTCCCAATCCCTAGCATGTCGACGCAGTACGACTATCCACGAACAGCAAACCACCCCCGCACCATGGACTCCACCCACCTGAAAATGAGCAGCACACCCTCCTCCCGGCCTGCGCACACGACCCAGCGCCCGTCATCGCGTCGCGTGCCAGTGCCCTCCGCCTCCATGCCCCAGAGCTCGTGGCTCTCGGACGTTGGGGACTTCACCTCTTCCCCACTCGTCCCGGACTACCTCAGCGTATCCATTCCTTCGGCAGGGTCGTTGCTCAGCACCGGTTCGTTGTCGGACTCAGGTTCGCCATTGCGTTCGTCACCCCGCGCTCGGTCGCGAGACCCTTTCCCCTCCTCAAATATGTCCCCGCAAGCGTCGGGCTCCCGCTCGCCATCGCGCCACAGCCCCATCCCCCCGGCGCGGTCGCTCCACACCTCCCGCTCCTTTTCTGCCACTAGCCCTTTGAAGTCGTCTGCTTTCAGTGACCGCGACGCAAGCGGACACCTCGATTTCAAACGGCTTATGAGCAAGCCCGCAAAGCAGAGTGCTTCCGCATCTTCAATGGTTTCACTTCCTTCCGACTCTGAACGTTCGGCATCAGCGCTGTCTAGTCGATTTCCGACGCCAGGCCGTCGTCCGAGCGAGCCGCTCGTTCGTCCAGCACTGAAAAGTGCCAGTCCTTCACGTGAGAAGCTGTCACTTCACGTCAATACGTCAGGGTTACGGTCGAGTTCCGCGACGACTCGCGCAGTCCAAGGCCCATCGCCGGAACACAGACCCGGGACGAGCGACGGCCAGCCCTCCAAGTCCTCTCGAAATGTTCTCAAGCGAAGACCGAGCTCGCGGTCAAACCCCAGTACACCCATTGCCGGACAGTTCCAAACCTCCACCGATGAGAGCTACGCGCAACCACGGTCTACCTCGTCGAAACGCGCTCCTCGTTCGGAGCGCCTCACCACTTCCTTCTCCGCTAGGCCGACCACATCGCCCGCTACCAACCGTGCTGCCACTTTGCCCCGTAAAACGTCGCTTACGGCCGCTCCAAGGAGTCAGCAGTATTCCCCCTCAGGTCTGACGCCTGCGGGCGCAGTCGCCTTGGCGTACAAACAGCAGGAACTGCGCCGAGAGGAGCTAGCGGAAACCGCGTCATTCAACGACGCATATAGGCCGGCCTCGGCCAACCCATCGGTCCAATCTATGCGCCGAACGGACGCGGGCGAGACCGACGAAGAGGGCGGCGAGCCGTACTACACGGTTTTCGGCAGCTCCTCCGGTAAGCTCATTGCCGTAGGGAGCCCTGTGGACGACGATTGGCATGTTACTGCTGGCTGGGAGACACGTGCATCTGTGGCGGCACCGAAGTCCGTCTCAACGAGTTCGCGGAGTCTCTCTCGGAAGGTGTCAGGGTCTATCAAGCGTGTAACAGAGTCGATGAAGAGGGAGAGGGAGGCGCGAGATCCTCTAGCACGGGCGAGGGGCATGGATGATTGGACGCCATACGACGGCTCACGGAGTGTCGGCGGCCGCGAGAGCCCCACGCGACAAAAAGTTGGGCGGAAGCCGCCCACTTTGGACATGCACCGGGAAGAGCAAAGCAGCCCCCGCGCATCGCCCATCCCTTTGAAGGGCAGCCCCCCCGCGGGGAGCCTGTCACCGCAAGAAGACGGGCGCGGATCGCGTGCGCCGAAGCCGAAGACCAAGGAAGAGCTGTCCCCCGGTGGCATGTGGTCGAAGCTTATGAAGCGAATAAGCACAGGCGGGCTTCGCGACAAGTACACGCAGAGCGACGAGCCGCCGCCACCAGTGCCCGCGCTCCCGCAAAACCTTGTCAAGACCGCGGCCGCCCGCACAACCATGGATATTTCTCATGCGGCACCCGGGGAGGTTAGCGAGAACGGGGTGCTGCTAAAGCGGTTCATGCAGTCGCGCTCGTCGTTATCTGGGGTGCGGCCTTCGGCTGCTTCTACGAAGGCGGCCTCGTCGTCGTCGTCGCGTCCGAGCACAGGTACGGCTGGCCGCCCATCTACTGGAAATACTACCAAGAGCCGGGGTAGCCTGGGCCAGCGGCCCAGCACCAGGACTCGCTCGTCGTCGCCGGTATCGAGCGAAGTTGCCTCGTCCGGTTTCTTCAACCATAATCGCACGCCCTCCACACGGTCATCGTTTTCCTCCCTCGGGGAGGAGCTCCCGCCCATGCCGAGAAACTTGGGTCGGTACATCGTGCCTCCCGGGGAGCTTTCTCGCATGGCTAAGGCTTCGGAACAGAGCACACCAACTCCGAGCACGCGTTCGCGTAAATCCAGCCGGTCGCAGACTGCGCCCATGGCGGAACGTGCCTCCCCCTTCGACGGTGTTCCTTCATTACCTCTCCCTCCCCGTCGTGCAACGCACGAAGGTGCTTCTCCTATGAGCCCCGCCTTCCACGCCGATGCCCCCACTTCTCCCCCTTGCGCTCACCCGCCTCCCTTAGCGGAGTTTGGCATGGCGGAGCCGCCTCCACGCCCGAAGCGCAGCTCGCGCCGGATGCCACCGCCCAACGTCGACGTCCCCCCACGCTCCCAGTCCATGTCTGCGACAATGCCACGTTCACCCGCGACGCCTCGCGGGCAGCCGCCCGTAGTCCGCGTCGACGTGAGCCTCGCCCGGAGCCCGTCGACTGGCGCCCTCAGCTACGCGTCGACCGCGCGCCAGGTGTCCGCAACCTCGTCAACGTCACCCTCGTCTGGTGCATCGCTTCCGACGTCGCCCGGGTCCGCGGTGTCCTCGCAGCGCTCCCCGCTTACATTCCGCGAGCTCGAAAGCCCACGACACAAGCTATCCGAGCGCGAGAAGGCCGCGAAGTGGGAGGATCTGCTCGAGCGCAGCGCGCTGGCGGGCGGGACGCTGCGCGTCGGTGAGCCCGGGCTACTCTCAGAGCACCCCGACGTAGAGGGCGCGTCTATACATACGTTCGACGATCTGTGACACAAGAGGGCGAAGATTGACGTTGACGATGTCTTGGATAAAGTCTCGGTCTGTATGTACGTCCTCCCCGCTACCACTCCCTTCCCCTAATAGCGTTCGGCCACGCTTTGTGCACCTATGCTGGCCCCGGCAGCGCCGTAACATTGTCAGTCAGTTGTCGCTCTCACTAGTAGGCTCTTGCTTCGCTCATAGATACCCCAGACGCACACGTACATACGCACGCCCGCACGCACGCGCTTGATTTCTGCTGCATTCACCCTATCGTCGTCGTCTCATGTTTTCCGCATACGCAGTCTTTGCAATAAACACCATTTAGTATCTAGGGGCAGGGCAAGCTGTGCCGGCGGGCCCGCGCGTGCTGAGCACCAGCTCACACGTTCTTGTGAACTGTGTTCTTATCATTGACTAGAGCTGTCTCGAATATAGACGTATTCCTAAGAAGGTGCGTCATTCTCGCGTGTTCTTTCATCTTGTTACTGACCGCAACATGGATGGTCGGATTACAGAAGCGACTTTTGGACCGTCACATTGATTCCTTCATTCCCATACGGGGTTCGGCGTCCTAGCGAGTTTTGACGATTTTGCACCGATGCCGCTAGTGCATCAACCATTGGCGTATTTGTTTCATCGTGGTCATGCCTATAACCTTCCGCAATATATGCTTGTGGTGCGAGTACTCAGGTGCGTGGCAGCCCGCACAAATTGGCTTCGAAAGCTGAATTGAAAGCTGAATTGGTGTTTCTCCGGATCCTCGCTCGTAGGCCTCTTGTGCGTCGTGTTTGAGATGTGCTTAATGCAATCGCCTTAGTTTGAGGTTGCGCATATTTGTGGCTGCCGACCTTCTTTCACTTGGTCCTCGCCTTTGCCAGTTCTTTTACGATCTCGGCTTGATCCAATTTGTGTGGACGCTCTGTGTAAAAATAGGGCATTGCTCGAGTGAGCGCAGTACCTCGCTGACGGTCCCCACCAAGAGGATCAATTTCGATGGTAAATTGGCCGCAGGTATCGAGGTTTGTCGCCACATGGCTTCGCTTGATCTTGTCCCGGTCATTTCTGCTGACTGTCCTTCTCGGGCCACAAGATGTCAGTCAATGACCTCGCGCGCATGTCGCCTCGATTATTTTGGACGGTGTGCCATGCATGGCAGTGTGAGGTATGTCTTATTTGAGTACAGCTCCCGAGCATCTATGAGTAGAAAGGTTGAACATCAAATGTGCAGAGTTGGAAATCGCAACAAGCCACGCAGTCACCATGTGGCGTAGTGTGTTCGTCTTTGAAGGAAAGTTCGATGGTAGAAGTCTTCCTGAGTCTTTTAGTCGCCTGTGTCTGCTGCATTGACTCGGGGCGTTGACGGTGCTGAGGCATGGGGCTCACTGATGGTCGCCCACGAGCGTAGATTGACCTTGTGGAGTTCGGTCTTCGACACCCAGGTATGTTCCCAGCCATCGCCTCGGTTTCCTGTCTTTAGACCTATTTATTCACAACCCGGCCCGGGCGAAGGTAAGAGCGATCGAACGGTCCAGCATGACTCGCTTGCCATTGTCCGGCATCGACAGAGACGTTGACCGCGGTAAGGTTCCCCGCGCCCCATCTCAATGCGCCGATTAGGAGGTCGCGAGAAAACGGCCACCGATACGGCAACGTGCAGCAACTTTGCATCCGGGGCGGATATCTTGTTCGTCTCGAGTCCTCGTTTGCCTGCCTCTTCAGATGTTCATCGTTTTTGTGTGCAGTTCTCCGTTGGAGTCCGGGTACCGGTGACAAGCCATCCTCCACTGGCGGCACTGGAGTCATGGTCCGTTGACGGTACAGAAGCCATACCCATGGTCGGACTGCAGCCCACTGGCAGTACGAGAGCGACAGCCTGATATCTCCCCATCTCCGAAATTACCGGTGGCTTGGATCAAGGTATACTTATAGTCCAATATACCCTGTTCGTGTTCTTCCTAATCTTGTTTGTTGGTAGCCCTTCCTGGTCGAAGCAGATGGACGTAGAACAGTGTCCTTGAATGCAAAACAGCATGAGGAATCTGGATTACAACACGTACAACCATGACATGGTCCTCGACGGGCCTCCTGTGATATTAGCCAACGTGGACAGTGGCGTTGCGGAATGCATGGCTCCTCGCACTCGAAGGACGGAATTTAGGCGATAGAGCCTCGAGGTAATCATGGCCTCGTAACTCAGAAGTGTGGCGGGCGGCCGAGGGACGGACTTTCGACAGGCATCCGGTGCCGTAGGTGTTCGGTCCTGCTCTGCAGTGGCGGCGCCGTCAAGGTTGGTCCCCACCTCGTCAGCCAAGGTGGCAAGTTGGTGCCACTGGGGGAGAACGGTGGCATGCCGGTTGGATGAAGGTCGCGCCGAGGCCGTCCGAATAGGGGACAAGCTTGATACAAGGGTTAGCGACGGGGGAGAGGACAAGGGGGGCTTGGGACATGAGACGTGCGTCCGGGCATTTATACCTGTGCGCGGGTTCGCACTCCGCCGCGAGTTTCCGGTGCGCCGCTATTGTGATTCGGTCTGGAACAAATCCCAACACCTTGTTCTTTGCTTCTAGCCTAGATCATAGCCACGGTCTGCTTCACCGATGTCTCCGTCGAAGACATGGGACTGACAGTTCGCGCGCCGGACCCGAACGCACCTCCGCCGACATGGGCCTCGGAGCGGTGTGGCGCCTGCCGCCGCCGCCGCGGTTCTCCTCTTGCTTCCTTGCGATCGATGGGATGTCTGTGGCTGACAGTGAACGAGCCGCGAAGGTTGGAGGATGTGACCGTGGTCGGCGCCACAATGGCGTTGTGGCGCGCGCCACGGCGCGACATCGACGCCGACGCGCGACGCGTCGTGCACGTGAAGGGTGCTAACTGGCCCCCGGGAACCCGTCCCGCCGCTCCTCATGGTCATTCTCATCATTTCATAAATCGTTGGACCTGGGCTTTCTAAGTATACGATCGAAGAGAACTGATGTGCGGCACTCTTCAAATGACTATTAGGCTATGTCTGCCGCTCCATACTTGCAACGCACGTCATGTGGGCTCTGTGCGAGATCTTCGTGTCTCAACTCGAGAGACTGTATGCCCCCCGTGTTTGCCTGAATGTCCACTACCTTTCCTCAGGCTGCGCGCTGTGGCAAGATGATCCTGCGTTGCTTCCGCTGATATCCTCTGCATCGTGATCTGGATGCCGAGATCAGGGTCATCGCAGGCTCCGAGTCAGTACACGGATGCGCCTCGACCGTTCTGCGAGTGGCTGTTCGAGTGATCGACGACTCGAGCCCGCGGCGCTCCGACTCCCAGCTGTCCAAACACGTTCAAGGAAAAACTATCAGGACTGAGTACTGACGGTGCTGAGCAGCAGCATACGACTGTTGACGTGTCGCGTGCCGTCTCCGCGGTACGCGCACCACTCCAAGTCTGCCATCCAATAAGTGTACGGCCCTTGTCATGCACTGTTCATGGAGGGTGCGGGAGATCCAAGGAGATTAGCGAAAGGGTCGCGGATCAAATGCGCGATCGTACTCGTTCATTCTGCCTTCTCCCCCGTTCATCTTGGGACCTGCGTTGATCATTCTCATAACTTCAATTCGCCCGGACTCACCGGCTACTCCCACCGTTGAATTTTCAGGGGTCCGTCCCGGCAGCGCTAGCCCTCAGAACGCGCGTAGTCGCAGCTTCCCACACTTTAGGCCAGAAGGTTTATTGATTGGCCTCGGGGAACAATGAAAAACGCACCCAGAGCCTAAAGGCCATTGTCCCAGGGTCAATGCAGAAAATGTACATTGCCCATGCCGTAAACCGTGCGGATCTGTCCCTTCTGCACTGTTGCCGCATAAGCCTCGCCGTGCTGTCAAGCGAGCGGCGGACGAGAGGCCGCACCCAGAGCCCTGTCGGCAGCTCATGCCGAACAGACTGGGAGCATGCGGTCGGGTGCTGGGGCAGCCGCACTCGTAGCACGAGGCAGCATCCCAAATGATCCCCAAGAACGTCACATCGCGGTCCTCGCCGCAAGGGCGCCAGTGCGCAGCACTAGGTAGGCAGCGCGGGAGAAGGTTAATGGGCTATAATTTTGTCATCAGGAGTGTCAGCACTGGCACGCCGCCTCCATGAGAATGCGAAACGTACCGGGAGCATGTCGAGAGGCATAGCGGCGAGTGCATTGTGTGGCGGCCGCCAAGGACGCGGGAAGGGCTAGGGTATGTGAGCGGTCCGCGAGACCGCTGGAGTGCAGCGGATATTCGGCGGGGAGGAAGAGAGGCACGCTCCGGTAGGGCACGAATGCAGAGTACAGCGCTTTGGGTGACCGTGAGATACACCTTGAAGGTAGGACCCAGCAACCTTCCCTGGAAAGCGGAACCGCGAGGCACAAGTGAGACCATGATCTGGCTGAGGCCGACGCTAAAGCTGACGGCCAGAGCTTTTGTTACACGGCACTTCCTGGTGGGGGTGAGCCTCGCGTAGTGCGCTCGGTCGCCACGCGTGAGGTGGCTAAAACTGACGACGCAAAGGAAGCGTGCAGCTGGGGGCTAGAAAGTGTGGATGATGTGCGAGCAAGAGGGCAATACCGCACCCGCAAACAGACCTAGATCGCTGCTGAGCGGGGGGTCTTATTGATAATGCACGTTTAGCCACTGTACCGATTGAGGTCCCTCCGACGGGAAATTGAGTCGTATTTGATGGGATGCTGCCTGAGCGGAGGGTCTGCGGTAACACGAGGATCTAGAGACCTCTTCTACGCGTCCTCCCAGGCCTGTCATGCGTAGCTGCCCGTACGCGAGCGGGGTGTCTATCCGCAAGATCAGCCTTTTGTCCCGCGGGTACAAAAGCAGGGCGTGCGCGCAGGTCCACTCACCAGTCCCTTGACTCCTCCACTCCATCCACGTCCGTCCGGTGAGTCTCGTGACCGCATGATGTTGACTTAGCCACTCACCTCTGCTTCAGTCTCTAGCCACACCGACACCCAACGATGCCATTGAAAGTAGTCATCGCACAATTCCACAGCGGCATCGGTCCAAACGGCATCCGCCCATACCAGTGGCATCTCTGCATCGAGACGGGGCGCGACTACCGCGGTTTCGTCGAGGCCACCACATTTTTCATCCGGGGGTCGTCCGCAGGCGGCTTCCGGTACGAGTGTCACGAGCGCGTACGCTACAAGAAGCTCGAACAGTACCGCGGGTCGGTCTGCGTTGGGATGATCAGCTCTAAACGATACAGGGACGCGGTGGATCTCATGCGGGAGGTCATGACGACCGACGGAAGCGAGTATGTTACGCAGAGCTGGGCGTATGCGGCGGCGCGCAAGCTGTCGGCATATGGTTTGATGGGAGAGTTATGGGCGCTGGAGTTCATTTGGGAGCAGCTGCGAAACGGGGAGCGTGCTTGGGAGAGGGGCGATGACTAGAGGGATACATGGGCAAGGCGCCAGGCGTCTGATGTTGAGATGTCTGGATCGGTGGGCTTTGTTTGGAAGAACCGATGGAGCGGGGGACGACTTCAGCAACACAAGTCGGATAGGCAAAAGCAGGGGCGAGATATCGGCAGGTGTGGACGGGACTGGTCACCAGCTATAGGGATGATACAACTCCCGACTTCAAAAGGGACCGAGATCGAGTATAGTACAGTGTACTGGGCTTGGTTTGTATGTTATGTGTCTTCTAGTGTAATATGCTGTGTCCTGTGGCTATAGAGCGTTAGCTAGTAGTGGCGCAGTGAGTTTCGGTTTGGCTAGACGGTGGACACCGTTCTCTTACGATGTATGCAGAACACAACGACTTTCGTGTATGAGGCGCAATGCAGGGGGTTGGCATTGATGAGGTTCGAGTGCATAGGAAGACGCTCGGCGGCGATCTTCTATTCGAGAGGTGAATGTAGCAGTACAGCAAAATCAATAACTTAATCGCACCAAAGTGATACACAAAGTCTAATCCGGGGATATCATACAGTCATCTCCTGCTCCAGGGCAGTATTCGTCGGTGGAGGACGTTTTCCTTCTTTTCCAAGGCCTGCAGCCCGCTCGGCTTCCTCGATTGTGTACGCAGGCTCTTTGAGAAGTTTGCATTGGCGCTTGTGCACTTTGCCCTTCCAATGTGCTCGCAGAGCGTGGTCTGACTCGAAGTACCTGCGGACTGTTAGACGGGCCCTGCAGAGAAGAGGGTAGCACGAGGCTCACTTCGCGCATTCTACGCAGTAATGTTGTGCAAGACCGGGTTTTTCGTAGTCGAGCGGTTGTGCTTCGAGCGCAGCGCGGTTCTGGAAGACATGAGGAACAGCGCACGCAGCGACACGAGTGTTTGGCACACCTTGGGGTCGAGATCTATCAGCTGTATCTGGTCCAAATCGCGCGTCCGGGCCTATACAGCGTTCCCGCATCAGGGGTGAGGTCGTGCAGGGTCCGAAGTGAGCGTACCCTTGTCCGCGCTGCTCTGTGTACGTCTCTTTGGGCGTGATGGGTGCGGGAACGACGAAGGCGACCCATGGTGTCAAGCTAGAGGTGCCAGACGAAGAAATGGAATAGATGAGAGCGAGGCGTCGAGTGCAGAGGGTACAAAACGGAGGAGACTGCTTTAGCAAAATGTGCTCCGAAATATTTGCTGACATAAGCAGCGGATGCGGGGTCAAACGGGCGCTTAAGCACTGTGGACGCGTCGATCATTCCGAGCTGCAGACGCGTCTTGACGCGTTTCCGCCACCATCCTCAGCCAAACTCTTTCTGTTGCACTGCGCACATAACTGCCAATAACTAGGGTATTGCGAGCGCATGTATGACTCGTAAGAGTTTCAGCAAGTATTGACACGCGTGGGGTGTATTGGTTTATGCCACACAAACATTTCCAAGCTTCAAACTCTCGACCGGTCACACTCATTTGATTAGCCATGAGGATACTCTCGTGGAATATTGTGAGTCTCCTTGAAACTGATGCGTACGTACTGGCTACTGAAACTAGGGGAACTAGAATGGCATTAGGACATTGCCCAAATACCATCCGTGAGCAGCACCGTCCAGAGTCTTCACAAGACCATCAATGAACCTCTGCAGATGGAACACGTTCGACTCATGCGAAGGTATACTTGACGAACTGAAGGCGGATATAATATGCTTCCAAGGTAATATACAATACAAACTCCTCCATCCGAGGCTGACAAACGTTAGAGGTGAAGTCATCCCGTGCGAGCCTACCACGCGACGTCGCGATCCCAGGGCGATATCACTCCTTCTTCTCTTTTCCAGTCAGCAAAGGCGGATATAGCGGTGTTGCTGTCTACACGAATTCGCGAACTGCCGCCCCTCTCAAGGCCGAGGAAGGGCTGTCAGGCAGGCTACAGCCGCAACCGCCTCTCTCCGCCGAGGAACGCGTCTCCCCTTCGTATCCCTATCCACACGATATCACTGCATATCCTGACGAGCAAGGCGAGGTTCCAGCAACATTCGAAGCCCTAGACGCTGAGGGACGCGGCCTCGTTGTCGATTTTGGGCTCTTTGTCCTCATCAACGTCTACTGCCCCAACGAGACTTCGGATGCAAGGCTGTCATTCAAAATGAATTACCATCTCATGCTGCAGGAGCGGGTGCGCAAACTCATTGAGGAGGAACACCGCGAGGTCATCGTCCTGGGCGACATCAACGTCTGCGCAACACCCCTTGATCACGCCGAAGGACATTTCGCGAGCAGCCAAGACACGTTCTACGAGCACCCTGCGCGCGCATGGTTTCACAAGTGGCGAAGTCCCAACGGTCCTATGATTGACGTCATCAGGACATTTTGGCCAGAGCGGAAAGGCCTTTACACATGTAAGCTGCTTAGTCGCAAAAGCGTTCACGTTGTGCTTACCACCGCATCATAGGCTGGAACACGAAGCTGCAAGCTCGCGAGACAAACTATGGCGGCCGCATCGACTACATTCTTGTCACCAAGGGACTCCTTCCATGGATCAGCCACGGCGACATACAACCCTCATTGAAAGGTTCGGACCACTGTCCCATCTACATCGACCTCCGCGACGAGATCACGCTCGGGTCTGGGGAGACGATCAAACTCCGCGACGCGATGCAGCAGACGGACACTGCTCGGGAACCTCCCCGGATCGCTGCCAAGTTCTGGGACGAGTTCTCTGGGAAGCAAACTGTCCTGTCAGCATTCTTTGGCAAGCGCGCAGTGTCGAGGGATGCGTCCAATGACGGCCAGCCGACTCCTTCATTGCCATCCACTTCCCAGCAATCTAATATGCCCGACGCAAGTAGTACTGTGACGGACGTACAGTTGTCCACCACCCAACCCGCTTCTCAGCCTGTCATCAAACACCCGCCATCCCCCGAAGTCCCCAAGAAGTTGAAGCCCTCACAACCGTCAAAACCCGCCCCTTCGCCAGCTACAAACAAGCGGAAGCCTCCCGAGCCCACCGCGAGCTCGTCCAAGAAGCGGAAACAGGTCAAAGGGCAAGCGAGCCTCGCGTCCTTCTTCTCCAAGCCAGCGGCAGCTTCTGGCTCCAAATCGCGCGAAGTCATCGAGATCGATGACGAAACGCCCGCCGCCTCCACCTCCGCACTTGCCCCTGATACCCCACCCCTCAGCCAGGCAGAGCAAGACCAACTCGACGCAGACTACCGGCTCGCATGCGAGCTCGCGCAGGAGGACGCAGAACCCTCGCCCACGCCATCGTCCTTCCAGAACCCCACACAGAAGAAGGCGGTGTGGTCGGAGCTCTTTGCGCCCATACAGCCGCCGCACTGCACCGTGCACGGCGAGCCGACGAAGATGTACACCGTGAACAAGCCGGGCCCGAACAAGGGCAAGACGTTCTTCATCTGCTCGAGGTGCGTAGCCCTAGCCCTGTCGGATATATGCGTGGGTTCTGGCTAACGTTCTCGCACGGATATGTAGACCCGTCGGGCCTGGGTACGACAAGGGCAAGAGCGAGCGGCTGCGGGAAGAGGTCGACCACCGCTACCGGTGCAACTACTTCAAGTGGACCAGCGACGTCAAGAAGGCGTCGCTCCGAGAGCGGGAGCGGACACGCACTCTATCGCAGGGCCCATGAACCTCTCCCCGCGACCCTACTTCACCGGGTCTCTTCCACGCCATGCTTTCGTTGCTGTCGCATCCCGTACATACGCTCAGGATCCACTTGTACCATATCATACCACCCTTTGTTGCACTATAACCAGCTCCGGACCGATATAATCTGCTTGTATACACTGGAACGTACAGATGGATAGACGAAAGTCCGATACATACGACAGCAAGGGCACGCAGCAGCGGAAGAATCGGAACACAGTGCGTGAAGTAAGCTAAGAGGAAGGAGGAATGTATACTGAAACTACGCGATCTGCTTGGCCTGCTTTTTAGCAGTGCCGATCGTCGTGTTGTTGACCTGAAAGGAACATGTAAGCCATGCGGGTGCCGAAGGGAGGCGCACGCCGAGCTCACCTTGGTCGCGAAACGCAGAGAACAGAGGCTCTCGTTGAGATGGGTGGCGAGGGGGGACAGATTCAGGAACATGAGCGTCTTCGAGTTTCCGCTCAACGAATTTTGGAGCAGGAAAGTCAACTATATGCGCCCCTAACGTCAGTGCCTTGTCCTCGGTACGAAAGGCAACGTATCTCGGGTAACGCACCTTCGAGTTCCGGTACGGGATGTGTTTATCGCCCTTCCCCTCGCCCTTCTCCCCAAGGGCAGCGATCACGTCGCCCAGCGCACTCAAGCTCTTGTTGATGTTCTGCGTCTCCTTCAAACGCTCCCGATCCCCGCCCGCGCCGCTCTTCTCGAGCCGCTCACTTCCAGCAAGGTCGACGAGGTTCAGCGAGCCTTCGCACGTCTCACCCGTGAGCGTGTTCTCGCCGCGGATGCGCAGTGTGAAGACGGAGTGCGAACGCGAGGAGCGCTCGTTCATGAGCGTTGCGGCGACAGTGCGCCGGCCCTGCGCGAGCGCGAGCAGCGTGCGGACCTGCGTGGCGGACGCGAGCGGGACGACGTTCACGTCGGTGACGGTCGTACGCCCGGTCTTGGGGTCATGCTTGATCTCGTGCTTCTTCTTGTCGAACTCGCCCTTGCCGAGCAGGTCGTTGATCGTCTCGTTGTACTATGGTGGGAACATGTCAGAAGCGATATCAGGCAGTGAACGTGGAACGAACGCACGATCTCAAGGAATTGGCCGTCCATCTTGTACTGCCAGCCCTTGCTCTTGAGCTCGTCGGCAACCCTGAAGACTTGCTCGACCGCACGGGGAATCATACCGGCGCTGGTCTCAGACTAAATACGACGTCGTCAATGGTCTTGCATCGAATCAACAGGCTTGGTGGGAGCACGTACAGCACCACCCTCCATCGTGAACGACTTGCCAGAACCAGTCTGGCCGTAGGCGAACACGCAGACATTGTATCCGTCCGTACAGCTCTGCGCAAGCTGTGAGATCTCCTCGAAAACTTCAGCCTGGGAGGAGTGGGGCTCGAAGACCTGCATACAATGTCAAAATCTTGTCGCAATACATTGGTTCGGACACTGACCCTGTCGAACGCAAACTGCCACTCCTCCTTGCGCTCTTGGCCAGTCGCACTCTCGCTGGACGACTTCAGCACGATCTCCCGATGGTCCATCTTGTCCGGGTACACCAGCTTGGCCATCGCCTCCTCGCGTCGCTTCGCCTCCTCCTGCAAGTCCGGGCTATCCGCCCCGTCCGTGATCGCACCAACTGAACTGCCAGACGAGTGGAGCGTCGACGAAACGATGTCGGAGCGCAGCACCGGCCGCACGCGGACGAATACGCGGATGTTGCCCTTGAGCTCCTGCACCATGTTATGCAGCTTGCGCCGCACCATCTCGCCTTCGCGTGTCTCGCACTCCAACTCAGCGATACGCTTCTGCGCACGCTCAAACTGCAGCGCCAGGTCCGCTTTCGATCCGCAGGTACGGTCGAACTCCACTTGCACTGCAGCCTTCTCGGCCTGGAGCGCGCCCAGCTGCGCGGTAAGGCTGACTTGCGCGGTCGCCTGCTGAGCGATGGTCGCCTTGAGGCCCCTGACGGTCTCGCGTTCGCGCTCGAGGTCGGATTGGTACATGCGGAGGTCCTCGTTCAGCTCGCGCAGTTCGCGGTCTTTCCGCCGCAGGTCGGCCTGCAGCTCGGAGATCTCGCGCTCATGTCGCTGTCGGAGGCTGTTGAGTTCGTCGGAGGCGATGAAGAGTTCCTGTCGCTGTGCGAGTTCTTGCGTCTTGGCGTTGGTGAGCTCGCGGGAGAGGGCTTCGTGCGAGGCTTGGAGGTCGGATCGTTTGGCGCGTTCTTGCGCGAGTTCGGCGTCGAGGCGGGCTGCGTCGGCGGCGCGTGCTTCTTCGATCTTGGATATTTGCTGCTGTATAGAGTCGAATCGCTGGTCGTTGGCAGCAGATGCTGCTGTCGGTCGAGCCCTGGATGTGACAGATTGAGTACAGCTACCAAGCATGGTATCGAACAAAGTATTGATGTATCAGATTAAAAGAGCAATTTAAATAATCACTTGGCGTCGAGGAGGGATATAGTGCTCTTAACCAAACTTTCGACCTTAAGTTTGTTCAAGGGCAGCCATCGCGCCCCTCGGACAGCTTTCACAAACGTTTTCTCGTCACATACATGCCGCCATGGGCACACATAGTATCAAGCAAAACAAGCACTCACGTAGTCGTAGCTCTCGACGTAGGCCTCGCCGGCGGTCTCACTGGCGCCGTCTTCGGTGGCGCGCTCGTCGCGCGCATCGTCCTCCTGACCCCATTCGCCCCAGCGGAAGTGCTCAGCGTCGGCGCACGCGGCTTCGTCAACGGCGGCGGCCCCTTCCCCAACCTGCTTGCCGCAGTATTCGGCGCGAACTTCGATGGCCTCAGAGGTTGATTGGTGTCCGCCTCCGCGATGGCGGCGAGCTTGCGCGGGTGCTCGGGTCCGCCGATGTTCTCCTGTGTCGCAGCCTTGCGCTTGAGCGACGTCGTTGTCCCGGTGGACGACGAGGCGATGTTGGGTCCGGCCATGGTGATTGTGGGGTGCGAGTGTGGCCTGTCGGGGGAGGAAGAGCGCAACCGTGGGAGACGGGACATGGCTGTCGGCTAGTGGGCAGTGCAGACGCCCAAACGCGTCGTCCCTTGGAGGTTTCAAACCACTCACAGGCGCCCGCCGCGACGCGTCTGTCAGGTGACCGTTTAGCCACCAGCGCAGGACTTTTGAGCAGCCCCAGCTAAGAGCAGGGAAGTAATTACGGTCTAGTATAGATACTAGGCTAGATATATGCGCGACAGTTCGGTAGATCTATACTGTCACAGTCTGCAGGATGCCCTTCTTCACAAACTCCCGCGCGTTCCCTCCCGACTCGGTGTACTTGGCCAGGAATATCTCGTCGCCGCGAGCTATGCAATCGTGTTAGTGTGGTGTATCGTCTATATGCTAACGAGGTGCTCACGTATGTGCAGGGCCTTTGTCTGGTGCCACAGGTCGAAGAGCGATGCCGCCTCGTCGATGCTCAGCCGCTCGGGCACAGGGAAGTTCTTCAGACCCTTCGCGTACTCCAGCAGTTCCGCTTCTCTCCGAACGTAAGGGTTCGTGGGCACAGAAGGAACGAGGCCGAGAGACTCGACCAGCTCGAGCGGTACACGGAAGGTCGTGTTTTGTGTCGATAGCGCGCCAAGAACCGCACCTCGTGCCTTACAACAGCGTGTCAGACCAGCGCAGCGATTGAAACGACAGGAAGACGTACAAAGGACTTCTTGCCGCTCGCGAACTCAAGCAACGTCCTCGGGAAAGTGAGGTGGTATGCCTTGATCGACTTGAAGAACGGGTCGCGGTACTGCGACATGCAGTACAGCGCCTGGAAGTCGTCGATGGCAAGCAACACCGGGTACCTTCGCGCGCGTGTTAACTCCCCGAGAGTAGGATGAAGTAAGTGTGCCACTCACGTTGTCTGCTTCGCCAGCTCATCCAGCAGGGCGGTGAGCACGGTTGGTGCTTGGTTCTGGTTCTCAAGCCCCAAGTTGATGAGGTCCATCACCTGCGCGCCGCTGCTGAACTCCCGCCCGTCGTCAAACGTATATGCAGCCTGTGTTGCCAACGATCGGACGTGAGCCTCGTTCACGTCGACAAACCGCTTCAACAGCTGTTGCGCAAACGCGGGCTGGCCGTATGTTTGGGTGCGGGCGTCATACGCGTATGACGATGAGGAGTTCACGAGGTTGATGGCTATGAAAGCCATACACTTAAGGATATAGTCCTGCACTCGCAGCCGCATGTATACTTACCTCGGGGAATGTACAGGCTGATCCACTCCTTCTGGATGGAGTACTGTACCGCTTGCAAGAGCAGGTAGCTCTTTCCGCACCCGGTCTTGCCAGCTGAAACATGGGGTCAATACTTTGAACCACGATATCATGTCCAACGACGTACTCAAGACCACCCTCGTGTCCTTGCTAGACGACCCAGACGCCTTGTCAAGCTGGTCCAGCAGGTCCACGGTCGACTCCCGGATTACTGAGCATGGCTTCGTCAACAGCAAGTGCTAAACGACGGATACCAACGTCAGGGAATTCTGCATGCTGACACGGATGATGACGGCTACGTACATCGACCAAGATATTCCTCGGAAGACCGTAGGCCTTGAGCGCTTTGGATTCGCCCTGCGGGAACGCCATAGGCTTCGCCACCGCTGAGGGGGTGATGGCTTCCTATAGGCACACCCACAATGTCAGCGGACCGGTTCAGCAGCCTCCGCCAACAACAGGTACTCACAGGACGGAAGGTGGGTAGTTGCAGCGAGGTTATGTTCTCCGTTTGGAAGACGGGGTCGGAGAGGCTGTTTACGGGCATGGGATGGTAGGCCTGAAAGAACCCAGCGGTTAATGTTCAGCGGGAGTATGTTGTTCAATATCATTGTAGGGACGTACACCAGCATCCCGCGGCCCCTGCTTCTCCTTGTCCTCTCTCCCCGAATTCGCCTTGAACTTTGCTGGAGTACGGTAGCCTTGTCAACACCACCACAGTCTCGCGCGTCAGCGCAGTAGAGACAACGTACATGAAACCTTCTTCGCGGGCTTCACAGCCGCAGCATAACCCCTCGAGTGGACGATGACACCAGCGGAAGAAGCAAGCGTAGCAGAGGTAGTGTGGACAGCACGTCCGGTCCGGAGAGCAGCAACCAAAGACATCCTTACGTCAGGCTCCCGGAGCGCGTCAAATTAGCCAGAAGATAGGGGAATAAAAGCCAAGCCCAGTCGACGGAAATCCAGAGGCTGCAGTGAGGCCTACGCGACCGAGTGAGTGAGCGCGAGTGTGCCGGGTATAACGGCGCGGGCGTCTGCTACCGCTGGACGAATTTGCGAAAATGTGACCATTCGTGACTCTAATGTGACGCTGCTCGTGACATCTACGCGAGCCGGACCGCAACTTCCGCCCAGGGCGCGCCTTCTGCTTGGACGCGACCCCCATGACTCTTCGGCACGACCGACACAACGACGGCAATGTTATCCAGTTCGGCTACAACCTTGCACGGAAAGACGATAGCATGCAAGTTGAAGCAGGGGCAGTTGTACGCGCATGTGTGGCGCGTCGCAATATCTGCCAGGAGTCGCATTCACCCTGATAAGACGGCCGTATGGCCCGACGGCATCTCACGTTTGCCTTCTCTTCCGAACGCTGCAGCTTATAACAGTACTTTCACCCCCTTTCACCCAAACCACCACGGTTCGTGAAGGGATCGCCCAGCTCTCCGTGTCCGTCTTGCCAGCATCTCAACGCGTCAGCATGCAGCAAACGGAGGAAGCCAGCCGTTTGTACCCGGGGCGCACCGCGGCGGACCTGCAGGTGGATGAGAAGGTCAACTTCTACGATACCCTCCCCTCCTACGACGTCGCGGACCAGAGCTCAGGCAGACCCAAGACGAAGAGATTCTTCGCCGTCGCACTCTGCTCCGCGCTCGGACTCACCCTCTTCTACCTCGGAGCGCGCAGCCCTCACCTCCGCGGGTGCGGCTCCGCTGCGCGCACGCGCGTGCAAGAGCATCTGTCGTCTCTCTCCTGGGGCGACCACGCAGAGGCGAGCGCCGTATGCCCGCAGACCACGGCGATCGCTCCGCAGAAGAACGTTGCGTTCCTGGACACCTTGGAGGCCGAGTACGGGACGGACGCGTTCAAGCTGAAGGCGTACGAATCGCTCGGAGGGGCGGTCAGAGTTCCGTATGTCGTGCATATTGTGCCCTATGTGTGTCGATGTTGTGTGCTAATGCTAGGGTCCGAAGGACTGTCGCGTATGACGACCTGAAGCCTCCTGGCCAGGACGAGCGCTGGGAGATATTTGGTGAATTGCACGCATACCTGGAGCAGCGCTTCCCGTTATTGTGAGTACGAATCCCAGGAATCTACTAGCGACCTCATAATTCCGCCTTCAGACACCAGAATCTCAAGAAGACGCATGTCAACAAATATGCCCTGGTGTATCACTGGCAGGGAAGCGATGACTCGCACAAGCCCGCACTCTTGACCGCGCACCAAGGTTTGTCGGTGCCCACACAAGCCTTGCCAGCTCGCTGAATTGGCTATCGCAGATGTTGTGCCTGTCGAACCTCTGACGATCGACGTGTGGCAGCACCCGCCCTTCTCCGGGTATTATGATGGTAAACGCCACATCCCTGCATACATCACTCATCCCGCCTAATCTTGACTCGTTATCAGGTGAATACATCTGGGGTCGGGGCAGTTGCGACGACAAGCCCGGCCTGGTCGGCACTCTGTGAGCATATGCGCTATCGGATATGTGACTCTCAGAGTTGTACTCACCAGTTGAACAGAACGGCCGTCGAGGAGTTGTTGCGTATTGGGTTTAAGCCCACGCGTACCATCGTGCTTGCATACGGTATTGATGAGGAACGCGGCGGTATTTCGGTATGATTTCTGTGGGCTCTCTCCAGTGATCGTAATGTTAACAGTACCCACAGGGTGCCACTGCTATTCGTGACTACTTATTGGGAGCGTACGGCGAGGATGCATTCTCGATCCTCATTGACGAAGGAGGTAATGGCACCCTACGATCTCGTCATGTCACCCATATAGCTAAACGCAACGCATAATAGGTGGCTACGAAGTCGGCGAAGACGCGATCACATCCTCACCTGCTGTAGCGGAGAAGGGCAAGTTCGACGTCCGTTTCGAGATCTCCGCACCGGGCGGGCATTCTAGCGTTCCGCCCGAACACACCGTAAGTCCGCAGTGTCCTCAAGATGCCTGTGTCAATTGCTCAAGGTATCCTCTCTACAGAGCATCGGCATGATCGCCGCAATCGTCAAGGAGCTCGAAGCGAACCCGCACGCCGCGCACCTCAACCGCTCCGGCATCTACTACTCCCTCCTCCAATGCCAGGCCGAGCACGACCCCGCGCTCTCCCCGCACCTCCGCAAGCTCATCACGCACTCGCGCAAGTCCGACAAGGCGCTTCGCGCGCTCGAGGCCGAGCTCGAACGGACGGACCGGAAGTTCCGCCCGCTCGCGGGCACGACGCAGGCCGCGGACGTCGTGCGCGGCGGCGTGAAGACGAACGCGCTCCCGGAGCTCGCGTCCGTGATCGTGAACCACCGCATCGACGTGCACAGCTCCGTCGGGTTCCTCAAGGAGCGCATCACGCGCATCGTGTCTCCTGTCGCGGAGCGCTTTGGGCTGGACGTGAACGCGTTTGGCGCGAAGACGGCTGCGGCGGGTGTGAGCGCTGGGCAACTGCGTATTTCGGACGCGTTTGGGACGGCGTTGGAGCCTGCGCCTGTTACGCCTATGGGGGATAGCGGGCCGTTCCAGCTACTCTCCGGGACGATCATCGGCGTGCTCGGAGCGTCCAACCGCACGGGCTACGATAAGAAGACGTTCATTGCGCCGGGGATGTCGACTGGAAACACGGGTATGTCATTTGCTTCCCGAGTTGAAATGTTCGCTGAGTACTTTATTACTCGATTCAGACACCAAGCATTACTGGAAGCTGACGAAACATATCTTCCGATACGGCCATATCAACGCCGGGGACTCGTTCAACGGAGCGCACACAGTTAACGAAGGTGTGTAATGTTCTCTATGTCCGAAAGACGGAACTTATTGACAGCGGGCTTGCATCGTCAGCTATTCGTGCTGAAGGCTTCATTGAGGCGATCCGTTTCTTCACCTGGGTCATCTTGAACGCGGACGAATCTCCCTTGTTGGAGTGAGTAAGTTCAGGTGGAGGTCCCTTGTAACACATCGAAACGCGTGGGGCAAGTAGGGCAACATATACATTCCGCTGCCTGACAATGAATTCCATAGTTTGTACAAACAGCATGCGTAACCTTCGCTTCTTGGAGATGCAACAACACATACAACAATTGAGCTATAGCCGTCGGAAATTAGAAAACAAAGGCCGATATCCCCTCTTCGAATCCCATATCCTTCAAAGCTGGCAGTACCACTTCGTCGATCATGCCTTCCGGTCCACAGACGAACGTTGCGACCGCTGTCCCGTATGGGTAGAGACGCTCCTCCCTAAATGAAACTATCAGATGTATTTTCAAGGACGAGGCACAGGGTCGCGACGTACAGTATAGTCTTTCTGACCTTCCCGCTCGAATACTGTAGACACTTTCTTCTTAGCGTGAGGATCCCCGCAAAGAGAGCGCGGCACTCACCTGCCACCCCTCGGGCGGGCTTGTGAGGACGTGCCATAGCTTGAATGATGTCGAGTGCTCCTGGGAGTACTGTTGCAGGGTATTGCGCATCCAGATGTCGTCGTACGTCTTGTTGCTAGGAAATGGACATATCAGAACACGGCAACGATACAGAGCGCACTAACGAAGTGTCGTACCTGTCAAGCAGGGATATCAGAGTCTTGTCCTCTGGGTCTGACAAGATGGCGTGAATGAGCTGCCAGTGTGGGGTCAAGCCACTCCCGCCGGCGATGAGGTTGATCTATGTGGCATGGTGTGAGCAAGGATGATCACGTCCGGAAGGGTGGCCCTACCTTGTCGAAATGGAAGATCGTGTCCTGGATCTTGAAATCGCCGCGTCCGAGGTAGCATATCCCGCCCGATGGTCCCCGGATATCGATCTCCTCGCCTGATCGCAGTCAAGTTAGCAGCAATTCGCGAGATACCACGAATTCACCCGCCTTCTTCCAAGCAGTCCAGGTAGTTTGAGACAGTACCCCCGGGCGAAAACGCCTCGCCCTCCGCTGGGAGGTATGTCTTCACAAGTAGGTCGAACGTCCCATCCTCCTCGGCAGGAAGGACAGGCCGAATGGGAGTGTAACTGCGCTGGACAGCTTGATCCTTGAAGTGCAGCGAGATCTGGACATGTTGCCCGACCGGAAGGCCAAGCCTGCCCGGACTGCCGTCGCTCTGGCGAGGAAGCTCGAAAGTATATAGCCTGATGTCAGACGGTCGCACCATGAGTACGCATTAAGTCGGATGTGGGTGTTCCTGGTTCGTACCTCGAGTCGTTCGATATGTCGGCGCGTTTCACGAACCTGACGGCGGTGAAAGCATCGGGCTGCAGCGTGAGCCCCTTCCGAGCTTCTAGGAGTTCGTGGAGTTCCTTCGCCGCTCGTGCAGCGTCGCCCTCCATGACCTTGATCGCTTCGGCCGAAAGCACTCCCTTGAGGCATTCATCCCGCTTACCATGGGCGACTGTCAGCGCGAGGTCTATGGTCAATAATGCGGGTACCAATGCTGTCAACTATGGAACACTCGCAGTTATCGTGAATGTTCTTATACTATAACACCGTCAGTCTAATCAGCACGCGTTTTCCAGGAACATATACTCGACGTACCTCGACGGACGGCGCGATCGAAGCCTTGCCTGCGTACATTAGAATGGACCGTGGACCACCTAAACAAAAGGAAAACGCGGGACGTTAGATGAGGCAACATGGTGAGACATTAATGGGTCTGACCAGGGTGCCATGACAGAATTGAGGTCACGTCGTAGACTTTGTTGTCCAAGATAACCCAAGCGTCGTCCTACGAGATACAGGTGAGCGAAGAGAAACAGACAACTTTGTTCTTTATACCATCTTGTCATGTTTCGCTACTTCTTCAAGCGAGAACGTCGGCAGCACATGCGCAGGATTGTCGTGGTTTTCGAGTCGCGGCGCTTCGGAGGGCACCATCCAGCCGCCCTCTTCATCTAAAGGAGCGACGGGATGTTGGAAGCGGACGACACAGCGAGACGTCTCGGGATCGCGATTGATGACGTTGGGGCGGACGCGATACCACGAGTTGCTAATGATGACGAGTAGACAGTTAATCTAAACACGGTCAAGTAGTTGATATTTACTTACTTCATCATGCCCTGCGTACACTCAGTCTGGAGAACAGAGCAGCACGCATAAGCATACAATAGCAACGTACCGTCAATGTCCTGCGTCAAGGATTAGACCCCAGTAGTCCTTGGTCACGGCTTCAAGAGAAAACTCGCACCAGGTGATGTGCTCCGGTTGGTACATCTTCTTGTTGTCCTGTGCCCGCACGATGATCTCGAACGCATTCACCAGTTCCTTCAGTTTGACGTCGCATGACCTAATCAATTCTGCGTCAACTGAGTGAGGGAGAGTAAGGCCTCGAACAGGTATACCAGAATAACCAAGCCCAGTACTTCGTGCCGTGTCTGATCAACCAGGACGATTATCAGCCCCCAAACCCCAAAGCGCGAGTGTACAAACATGTACCTTAGAGGTGCATCCAAGAAATGGCGGAAGCACCATCGCCAAGTCTTTCCGCCGTCGAGGCTGAGCTCGACACGTTCGATTCGATCGCCGCCGCCGTTGAACGCGAAGCCTCGAACAGTGTACATACCCTCCATGTCACTCTCATTTTGAATTTGTATGACCTCCTCGTGGGCCGGCTTGCAGATAATCGACTGCAGAGTCTAAGTGATTTTGTATAGATTCCCATAAGCTTGGCACCTGTGCTTCATGAGTATCGCCGTACCTGCTCCCAACATGCCGTACTCTCGTCTTCGAAATAGGCCTTCGCAAGAGGATGCGACTTCGAGTCAATGAATGATGGCACCACCTTGTTGTCCCAGATGTCTGTCGCAATGTCAACCTTGTGGCTCGGCGAGATCTCGACATTACTGACGGTAATGGGATTTATTGGGCTCCTTTGAGACCCAGATCTGTATGTGTATGTCAGATACGGCGACATACTGTAGGTAGCCGTGAGACTCATACACACCTCGCTAAGCCACTTGATCTGGCGGCCGCCCACATATCCCTAATACGCATAGTCAATGTTGAAGGCTGTGACCAGGTGAGTGTTCGTCATGCGTACAGGGATAATCACACGCAATGGCTACGCGTGAAGTAGCATCAGCGACTCGTACCACACCCACCCAAGTAGCGAGAATCACGTAGCCATGGTCAGGATGCAGAACGCGGCCATTCATACCGAACGCGAGCATAACGTCGTTGGTAGAATCCATAGCATGACTGAGCGGTATCGAGGTGGCATAGCGTCCTGAAGACGGCAGGTCGGCGCCCTCAAAATGTAAGTACCTGATCAAGTTGTGAGACGAGACGAACCTCTACGATCAGGATGACCGAACATACCAACGCTCCTCGGTAGGAGGCTCTCTGAGACCGCAAGCCCGCAGAACGTCGCACACCGGGATGCCACGCCACCTTGCGGTAGACACTCCTGATGCGGTCCAGTTGAATCCGACAGTACGCTTGACCAGGTTAACCTCCCTTCGACGATCTATCCACCGCCGTCATTGTGTTAATCGACGTACTGACGAGGGAGTGGGAACATACTGCCGTCGCAACCCAGAGTGACGGGAATCTCGAAGGCAACGAACTCGCCCGACGTGAGCTCGTCCATCGACCATATCCTCGGTTTCGCCATCAGGTCCGGAGGGTCGGAGTATACAGAAACCGTATGCGTCTCCCATTGGAGCTGCGGCACCGCTGCATGGTTGCGGACAAAGTGAAGTCTTCAAAGGTGCGTTAGTACAGTGGAGGAGGTGGAGGCTGGTAGCGGGAAACGTACTTGACCGGGGTAATCATGCCTCCTTCATATAGCTTCAAGAGATCGGGCTCGGCATTAAGAGGATGTTTCCCTGTCAGGCGGCGCAGGTCTCCAGATCGCGGAATCCAAGAGTCTGGCGTGTCCCTGATGTACGGCTCCCTTCAGGTAACAAATTGTGAAGGTGTACTACAAGTACGCACTGATCATCGACGCTGAGGCGACTCTCAAGCTGATCGAAAGCATCACTATCCAAAAGCTTGAGTTCACCTTTCGGCACGCCGGGATTGTGCGTGAAGGCTTTGATCGTTCGAAACTCCTCAAGGACCTTGTCGAGGAATTGTTGCTGCTCATCGGGTTGCACAACTTCAGCTTTAGTACCGCTCTCCTTCGAGGTGGAAACGGGGGAGGCTAAAGTAGTCCCCGAGGAAACAGAAGATTCGCTGTCGCATGGATCGGATGGAGAAGGTGGTGCATGCTTTCCTCTCCAGTCTTGTTCTATGATATCTGCTTCGCTGACAGGCAGAACATAGCGGGCAAAGTCGTGATGCTACGAGCACATAAGGAACGCCTGGAACGGACAGCGTACGGATGACACCTACTCTCGGGTACTTGGCTTTGTAGCTCAAGGTTGAAAGGGTCAATAAGAGGTCCGCGCTGTACGCACATGACTTATCACTCACTTGGGAGAGGACAATTTGACGTCTCGCACGGAGACTATATGGTCAACACTAACCAGCCGGTCGCGCCAGTGGGCTTGCGTATTCCCAGACGCCTTCTTTTCATCCAATTCCATACGTTCCGCGATATTTTCCGGAATGCTAGTCGTGGGACTTTGCTTGGAAGAGGTATTGAATGGGTTGGGATCCGTATGTGCGTGCTTAGAAGCTAGTGGCGGCGCGAACGGTGCAGTTTGTTTGACGGGGTCGTATGCCATCGCAACTGGTGGGGCGAAGGAGTTGAGACTGTCCTTTGTATCGAGTAGCGAGCACGAGCATCGTCGTCTCCACGGCCCCTGCCGCGAATACTCCTGGAGCGGGAGAAGCTCCCGTGAGACCTGCACCGGATGCGCAGTGCCTTTTTCAATGTGCCAAGGACCTATTTGTGCTGCTGTTGCGGCCTGGAGTCTGCTGATATCGGCGGGTATAGATTTTCATCCTTATCTGCCGCCAAAGAATCAAGTCCGAGTGACTGGGCTCCGTGTCCCTGAGCTTCTACCACACTAGCGGTCGCGTATAGCGCTTCGAGACGGGTCCTTGCGAACCCGTCAACGTACACCTAAGCGACCCTTTCAGTACGGCGTAAAGGCGAGACGTCACCACAGGGGCGATGGTGTCTAGTCGTAGCCGCTCAGGTCACTCCTTCAACAAAGGAAATGAGCCGAGTACGCAGGCAACTTGAAGTAGACCGGTGGACTCACGTACTTCAGGCTCATGTCAAGCTGGCGATGTTCCTGTCTATATTTACGTCTGCGTCGAAGATGTGACAGATATCCCAACGATTAACAGACGAGCTAATCATAGCAGAACCGTGTTCAATTGTGTGGTAAGCTCGTGAGGGGCTTCCTAGAGGGCTTCGCCGCGCGCATTCTCACACTGCGCAGCTACCTGCGAAGACCGGTGGGCAAACGAATAAGCAACGAAGAGGCAGACAGATGACACAAGTGGAGGCTCACCAGTACTGCCAGTCGACATCGCGTATAATGTGCACGCCCCGAGACGGTAACCCAGAACACGTCCGAGAAGCCCTGTCTGTCGAGTCGTGTAGTATTGTGGGCGAGCTAGCAGAAGTCTACTGGCGATTATATGGTCATACAGATGCACAAAAACAAAGGCACGATTCTTAGGTGCCAGCCCGCGCACCCGCGCCCTGAGAAGAGAAAGACGCAGACGTTACGGCGACAGCCGCAATAGTGCGCCCGACGGGTCTAAGAATCCCGGGTGTGCCAGCAGAATGTAATGTAGAAGGGGAAGCTCGTGATACCGGTAGCAACATCCGAAGAGTCCTCGAGGCAAAACGACATGCGCGATGTACATGGAAGAAAGGTTCGAGGAGAGAGACGGGGAGGAGCGACTGTGATGGGGGGTCGAGATGTATGTGGTGTGTCATTGGGTCATTCGCGGATAGGGTGAGCGTCCGGGGAAAGGCAAAACAGGACTGATGCATGCGAGCGGGACAATGCTATGATGGATGGGACGGACGGAGTGAGTGAGTGGATGGCGTGATGGACGGATGTGTAGATGGGAGAGTGCATGGTGCGAAGATAAGAAGGGAGAGAACCGGGAGCGATTACTACGTAGTGCATGAACGTCTAGATGGGGGAAGACGACTCGGAAGGAAACGAAAGCGCGGAGGGGCGGACGCAAAAGAACGAGGTACAGCGAAGACTAAATGAGGGTGGCCGGCCGCTCAATACTACTTTCTCCGTTGTTGCTGTTGATACACGGCTAGCGGGACGTCCTCGTCCTCGCTCGACTGTCGTGCGGGCATGGCATGTGCGCTCATCACCTTCTTCACCTTCCCGTTCATCGGGGCCATCGGCTGCGACGGCGCCGCAGTCGCAGAGAGCGACCGCCCCGCAATCCGAGCGCCGCCGCCCGCACCCACACCGCTGTACGGCTGCTTCTCCTGTGCAGGCGTGTAGCGGTTAGCCGATGGTGGTGACCGTGGTCGCCGCGATCCTGGCGATGAGGGAGATGTTGGTGGCGAACCTGATCGCGGCGGGGGCGACGTGGAGTGGTTCCGCAACGCCGGTGAACCCGTGTTCGCTATCCATGTCTGCTCAACGGCGACCGGTGGCATAGCGCCTGGGGGTAATTGGGGCGCACCAGTGACAATGAGAGGGTATTGTTGCGCGTTCAGCGTTGACGGCTCCCCGATCTCGTAAAACTGGTTGTTCGCTGAGCCTGGCGAATCTGCAGGTCGCGGTTGAGGCTGGACGAGCTGCACCGAGTATTGCGACGCTTGCTTTGGTGAGCGAGGCGCATTTGCCATTGGTGGCGGCGGTGCCGATGATGTCCGCGGCGCCGGCGGTCCACCACCTCCCGGCTGCTGGTTATACCCACCGTATCCCTGCTCCATCGCACGATGCTGCATCTCGTACTGCGGGCCTCTTACCGGCGTCTCTGCTCTTCGTGCGCCGCCCGCCGCCGGTTTCGTGAGACTCCCTCGCTTTTGGCTCTCCTTCTTTTCCGCCTTCTCGCGCTCACGCTCGGCACGCTCCCTCTCCTCCTGCTCCTTCCTCTCCCGGTCTGCCCGCTCTTTCTCCGCAGGAGAGGGCATAGCAGGCGAGCTGGGCTGCTGTTCCGCTGCGCCAGTAGCGGCACCGTTCTGGCCAGGGGCTTGCCCCTGGGCCTGGGTCTTGTTGATAACGCCAAGGTACCAGAACATGAGGTTGCTGATGAGTACCTGTTCGTAAAGGGGCCGCCTGGGATTTGCAAGCTTGATGTGACTAAGGCGGTAGATGGCGCGCTCGACGTGGATCGGGTACCGCGCATACATGCCGAGCTGGGGTGACGGTGGGGGGATGTAGCCCTTGGACGACTTGGAGGCTCCGAGCAAGGCAGCAGCCGTCTCCCGGCCGGCAGCGCTGTTAGATACGGTCTGCGGCTCCTCCTGCTTCTTCTTCGAACCGAAGAGCGATCCGAAAAAGCCACTCTCCTTCTCCTTTTCGCGTTCGCGCTGCTCCTTCTCCTTCTCCTTTTGCTTCTTGCCACCCTTGTCGCCGCCCCATTTGCCAAAGAGACCTTTCTTCTCCTTTTCACGACGATGGTGCTCTGACCGCTCAGACGGGCTCGGTGAGGGTGGGTGATATGTGGACCCACCCGGCAGGGAAGGACGCGACTGGTGTACACTCTCAGATGTAGATGGTGATGTAGTGAGGTCGGGGGTGGAAGGGGAAGGAGTCCGTTGCGGCATCGGCGAGTCGGGAGTGGGAGGCGCAAGGGCGCGTTGCGGCTGAGGATGGTGGAGAACGGGGATGGCAGAGGCAGCATCGCCGTCGAGCTCGGGTTCCCGGGGGACAGGAGTATCATCGTCGACCAGCTCTGTGACAATCTCGGGACTTCTGGATATGGGTGGTCCCTCGACGGACTCATGCTCAGTTTCTTCTTGGGCGTATGCGTCGTAAATGGCCGTCTCGACGCTGTACGACTCCGGCCGAGGTAGTGGCGGCACCTCAGGAATGTCGTCAGTTGACCGACCGACGCGTCGGATGGTGTCTACGTCGCCATGGTCGCTTGAGGATAGTTCACTGGAGGAGCGGGGCTCCAGGGTGGCGGCTCGCCCAACGAGCGACTTCCTCCGACTACGGGTCGTGGTAAAGCGATGCGCACCTTCTCCCGTCCCAGCCTTGCGAATCTTGGTGCGCGCGGTACGCTTCAAGATCTGGTTGCCTATTGGCACGACGATCGGGGAGTCCATGTCATCTCCAAGATCCCGGAGATCATCCATCTGGTCGATGACTGGAATAGAGTTGACGCCACGCGCACAACACAGAGTAAGCTGGACGTACCAGAAGGCGAGATGTTCAGGCTGAGGCTTCGCCGGAGAACACTGCGTAACCTCGAGGGATCATCGCTGTTGGACGCCTCCTCCGCCAGCTCCTCGAGCTTTTGCAGATCGCCGATAGTCAGCTGCGGCACGTTGGCGTAGATACTCGTCCGGTTCCGCCGTAAGGGCAGCACATGTTCGTCTCCGGCCTGCGTCCCAGGGTGCGCGTTCGGGTCGTACTGCCGACTGAGCATGGACTTCTTGCGGCCGAGCCCTCCCACAGAAGTCACCGAATTGGAGCGTCCCGGCGGAGGGACGGTGCTGTCGGCGCGCGCATGCTCCTTCAGAAACTCCTTGAACTCCTTCGGGGCAAGCTCTGGATGCACGCGAGCGGGGACCCAAAATAGATGGAAGGGATCGTCTTGCGCCGCGACAGAACTGTGCTCGGAGTGGCTGTCGTGCGAGCTGCTGCTCGAGTCGTCGGGGGGTGTCCAGTACGCCGCCTGTGCCTGTGCCGCCTCGCTAGGGAGATCGGGGTCGAGGATAAGAGAGCCGGGGCCGCCTTGTGCGGTGGACCTCCGCCTGATGTCGCGGAGGGCTTCGACCTCCCGTTCAATCTCAAGCTGAGAGGGCTGCATTGTGTGCTGTGCGCAATTCATCAGAGGTGCCGAGTAGGAGTACGCGCAGGGTACCAGTGCACATACCCGCGAGAGACGTCGTGGCGGACGGCGTAGAGGGTAGGGCGGACAGCGGAGACGAGGATGAGATGGAGGACGAGGCGAGGCGAAGGCTCGTAGCGGCTGCGTTACAGAACCTCCGGCCGGCCGATCCAAATGTCGCCTTGTCCGGCAGTGGGTCACGCCGGCAGCACACTGTGACGTACACTTTTCTTCACTTTTTCTGTATTCAAGTCAACGATTCTTGCTTATGTTTTCAACAATGACTTATGACTGTTGTAACATGGGTACATGCTGTTATTGACTGTCCTTACTGCGTGACACACATGTAAGGGGCATGGCCGGGCGGCGGCCACCACGCGGTTCCATCTGAGCGTTCTCTCGGCCATTTCGGCCCTTGCCGGCGCCGTCCCCTGCATCGGAGCCGTCGGCAGCTTCGCGGTCCGCCCTGTCCTAGTTCATCCCGCCACCAGGCCGTTGCAACCCCGTCCGTCGACTCTCGAGCTCACAGCTTCAAACGCATGTCAGAATTCCAGGCACAGCTACAGGTAGTGTTCCTGCGGCTCGGCTGTGGTGGCAGGTACAGCAGCCTGCATACGAAAGGAACGTGGCCGCTTTCTCCGCGAGCCTTACCAAGTCCGGCAGAACCAGAAATGTTTCGTAAACATTCGCTGTCACTGGAAAATGTCATCGCCCGATCCAAGCATCGCTCGGCCCGTACATACGCAACGCCTTCATGGAGCTTCCAAGCAAATCCCACCTTCCGCTTCTGCGTGGCTTGGCATACTACACCTCCAGACAATCGCTAGCAGGATTCCAGAGGGATTTATGAAGCAGTAGTATGTCAGTGGTAGATTGGGAGGAATACGAGGAGTGAACAAGACTTCTAGAATGATAGTGCAACGTCGTGTGGAATCCCAGAGGCTGAGCGGGCACACATTTCCCCGGCCCCACAGGATCACGTGGTATCGAGACTTAGGCTCTCCATGGGCAGCGAGCTGTCTGCAGCGCCAACCGGAACACATCATGAATACTCCTTCGCTCGACAACCCCCAATGTATGTACTGTAATGGATGTAATGATATATGTTAATAATATTGCACGATCGCGCCACAGGCTTCACACATCTGCCCTATCGCGGCTTATGGATGTGTAACATATGTCCTTCACCACAGCAAGCCGTCCCATTATCCATCGCGCTACGACACGAGGGCCACAAGGACCACATATACAATATACGCATGAGGGACGCAGTCGAGAACTTCGAACACCCGTCATTCACGTTAGCTACCTCGACGCAGGATCACCGTGACGGCAGCCTAGCACCGACACCTGCCGCTCATCAGTCTGAGTCTACAACTCGTACTTCGCGCCGACAAAGTCCGGTCAACGAGTTTCTACCATACCACGGAGGAGAACCGCCTGAGGAGCACCAGGCAGGAGATGATATGCACCTCGCGAGCGAAGGGATCATGGTGCAAGCAGAACCGGATCTCTCGCGGCCACAGTCTCTCGCAGCCAGTCTGAACTCGCCGCGGTTCGTCGTGACTGCCAACGCTGCCGCCGAGGCGTCCACCCCCTCAACAGTTCATGGACCAGCTCTCGCACAAGACCCGCCTGGCCAGATTTACGACAACTGGAACGGCGCGATGATGTTCAACAGACCGCCGACAGTGACGGTGCCATTTGAGAGCGCTGAGATGGACATCGACGACGACTCGACCGTCCCTGGGTGCGGGCCTGTGACTGGCCAACACGGGCTACGTCCTATTGACGATGAAGAGGCAGCGCGGCTGATGAGCGAAGGACCGCAGCGCGATACGGTGCATGGACTGGATGCCAATGGGGTGCACAAGCTCATGAGTGAGTCCTGCCGCGCAGATCAGTCATCATCGTCATGCACGGTAGGCTGACCCGGCGTACGTACCAGATGAGGGCCCGCATTTCATGGATGTTCATCAGACAAACTCGCAGCGGGATCATTGGCCCTGGAACGATCGCAAGGTGAGGACACTGCATCGTTTTCAACAGTGCATGCAACTTACCAATATTGTGCCCAACAGCATTGTACTCTCGACACGCTGGGCGCATTTCCGCGTTCACTCTTCTCGGAGAGCGAGCTTGAAGGTGTACGGTGGTTTGCAAATGCGAATGGTATTCAGCACTTGCCAGGCGTCAAATCAGTCAAACGCGGGCGTTCGGACATTACTCACATAGCGGGATCCCAACCCCAGCTCTTCACTTCGTGTATGAACAATATGTTCGTCATGACCGACCTAGAGACCATGTTACGCCATGTAAGCCTTAAAGCAGTGATACACTGGTAGCATATCCTAACCTGATGGTTATGTTAGGAGTTTGCCAACCCGCTGGTAGCGCGACACCTCCAAACGCTGCCCGAAGACGCAGGCGAGGCACTGGGCGAAGCCTGCCAGGCGGAGCACTGGCGCCTCGAGGTGGACGCAAACTTGGCCTGCCCGATGGCGCGGGCCTTGGACGGGAAGGATTACTTTGTAAATGAGGTCGCAATGGCTCTCATGAGACCCGGTCAACTGGCGAGTATCGCACCTGTGATGGTACGCCGCTGGTATCGGAAGGCCGGAGCGATATGGGCGAAAACACAGCCGCTACTCCTCTACAATGACGGGGAGCACCTCGCGGTCGATGAACGCGAAGGGAGTAGTATCGAAGTGCCTTTGACATCATTTCGCCTGACCGTCGAGGACCTCGTCCATGATACTGCCGAGCTGCCCGAAGCCTTGCCTCGAACACGGAGGCCGAGCATACCTTCGCCTACGAAGGTCATCGGTAAGTAGTAACCCATTTGATGATGCATAAGGAACGCAGCTTACATATGTTAGGCTCACTGTATGACAATGATAAGCCACTCAAGCCTTGGTCCGAGCCAGTGTATAATAATTGGCGGAAAGTAGCTGACGGTGTGCGCGTCCTCGGCTGCCCTCTATGGCTCTACTGTGACGACACATCCGGGAATACAAGCAAAAAATGGAACAAACATAACTCTCTGTTGTTCACACTCGCCGGACTGCCGCGCTCGCTTGTGCACTTGATGTATAACATACATTACCTGGCGACCTCAAATCTTGCACCACCGCTGGAGATGATGGAGCAGCTAGTCGAACAACTTTGGTGAGTTACAATCAATTGTCTGATCCTGACCGAATTGCACTCACCGCAGAACAACTAGCGCGGCGCGGAAAACCGGCTTTCGAGTGTGGGATGCAGAGACGCAGGAAGAGGTCCTTGTCATTCCATGGATACTTGCATTCTTGGGAGATAATCCCATGTCGAGCGAGTTCGCATCGCACGTCGGTATGCAGGGCAAGTGCTTCTGCCGTACTTGTCAGGTCAAGGGTGCGGATGAAAAGAATCGTGCACCGGGACAAGCGGGAGAGAAAGCCCGGCTTGACGAATTCCTGAAGGTCACTTCAATTGTGCACCAGCGGTGTAACAGCGTATAAACTCACATTGTTTTGCAATGCAGGCTGGCGCTCCACGCACGAAGGAGGGCACACGACGCGACCTCCAGACGCAGCTCGAACGCGTGCTTTCTGGTGCTCCAAGCGCCGTCGACGAGATGGCCACTCAGACGGGCTCGAAAGATAAGTATTTTGGCAATTACGTTGCGAAACTACAGGACTCCGTCAATACAGTGCGGGAGCGTCATAAGCACCACCCACCACCTGCGGGTATATCCAAGGGCACGGAAATTCGCCAGACCTTAGCAGAGGTACGAGCAGCGATGCCGGCGGACCTTTTCAACCCAGCGCTACGCATACCAGGTGCGTGAGCATAGATCCTATCATCAAGGTAGACCATTGAGAAATAGTGATCGGTAGAATTCGATCCTAACCGGGACACACCTTTCGAGGCACTCCATGTCGTTCTGCTTGGTGCCGTAAAGTACTTCTGGAGAGACGCAGTTGCACGTCAGACAGCAGAAGGGAAACAGATATTAAAAACACGCCTCGACAACATCGACACAACTAGTCTTGGGGTTCCCCGACTGCGGGGACACACATTGGTTCAATACGCTGGCTCGCTCGTCGGCCGCGACTTCCGCGTAGTGCTGCAGGTCGCTCCGGCTGTGCTTCACGGCCTGCTCCCTGATGAGGCTTACGAGGCCTGGCTTGCACTGTGTCGCCTTGCCCCGCTAATCTTCCAACCAGAGATCTCTGACCTAACGGCTTACCTGGTGAGTTTTTCGCGTACACCGTAAAGCGGCCGTGATTGACTTACATTGTCGAAGGATCGCTTGCAGAATGCAGTCACCGATTTTCTGGCTGCCACCGCTCTGTGGTCCACCCAGTGGTTCAATAAACTGAAGTTCCATTTGTTCGTTCACCTCCCATCCTACGTGAGGCGCTTCGGGCCCGCGATCCTCTATGCCACGGAAGGATTTGAGTCCTACAACTTCCTCATTAGGCTGCGAAGTGTCCACTCGAACCGACACGCACCGAGCTCAGACATTGGTGACGCGTTCGCGTTTCTGCACGCTGTTCGGCATCTCGTCAGCGGCGGGTACGTTGAAGTCAAAAATCCACACACCAACGAGATCTCCCGCCGTCAAGCCGGCGACGGAGTGAGAATGCTGGTCGAGGACCCCGTGTTCAGACATCTTGTCGGCATGGATGGGATTCTAGATATGGGGGATGCAGGTGAGATGCTTTATCAACACTAGTACGGGAAAGAGTGGGCACTTACCATCATACTGTTTGCCTCAATGTGGTCCTCAAGGACCCAAGATACTCCTAGCCAAAGACGGGCGGAAGGCTTTCTCTGATTCCCACACTGCGATGCGGGCGGGGTTTGGTCACATCGAGCTACCTTCAACGACCGTCCAGCAATGCGAACGCATACAACTCAACAACGGGGACCTTGCTCATAGAGGAGGATGGGTTCTCTACAGCTCACCTAGAGAAGCACTGCACGCTGCATCATCCTCAACACGGTGCGGGCGAGTGGAGGAGATCCTCTTGCGTGGGAGCGATGGGGAGCTACTTGGTGTCCTTTTGGCGGAAGGCGAGGTGGGCTCAGTGGCGGAGAGACCCTACCGACTTCCATCTGTCAAAGACACATCGCCCCAACAATGGGACTTTGTGTCACTCGAGGTCAGTCCCTGGCGCCCTCCCTCCCCAGTTGATAGCATACCCTCTAAACCGACTCCACAGAACCTGCATGGCGCTGTCCACGTCTTTCATAACTGTGCCGCGCACTCCTGCAAACTCACGAAGACGAAATCAGTAATGCAAGAACGACAAGTGTCTGCGGAGAAGACTTACGATGTTGCGCATACGCACGCCGAAGACGTTATCCTGAACCTCGCCCAACTCACCAATGCATCGCGCCTTGTAGCGTTTCGACCAGATGAGCGCTACCCAAATCTATCGCGAGCGGAGGTGCTGGAAGGGGCAGTAGCGCAGCGAGCTCAGCTCAATGCAGCTGTAGAGCAAAAGAAGTTAGAAAAAAGCCAGCGCAAACAGAAGAGGGATACTACCAAGCAGAACAAGCGTACTAGTAATCCCGCCAAAGACCGCGAAACACTCGGAGCGTCAAACACGACGGTAGCGACAGGAGCGATGGGTCCTCCCGCTGGATCTGGAGGCCCAGGTAGAGACAGAAGCATCGCTGTTGTTCCTTCAGAATCCAGACTAATAACATTCACAGCTGCAGGGATGTCTCCCTTGCCGCCGAACGAGTCGTCGGGGACAGCGAGAAAACGAATGCGACTCGAAACCGATGTGATCCAGTTGCATGTTGAACAAGAGCAGGACGTGGATCGAGGTCAATGGGGGGCAGACGATGAAGACGGTTGATGATGGGAGTGATAACATGTTCTCAGGCCTCGCCAGCCATGCCGGCAGCTCCTCGTGGTTGGAGAAGGAGAAGGACTACCAAATTGGGATGCGCGGCGTTTCCGCAGGAGGCGGGTCAGCGGCACTCCATGAACGTCGACCGTGCACTTCACCATCGCTCGACACTTTCTCAGCCCTCATGTTCTGTAATGATGCTTTGACTTCTACGCTACTAGTATTTCACCCTCTGGGTTGCTGCCCCCTTCGTGTGTTCCTGCTTGGATGCCTGAGACTATCCTGATCCTGCAACGGCGACAGCTGAACCCAAATATACTGTGACTCCCATGCGCACTGCTCGTTGTGCTCCCTGCCAGGCATCACCTGCATGTTTCAATAATTAAACATTGTGCGAAGGGTAGCCTCGTTGCACCGGGGATAAACCATCCTCATTTGTCCCTGCTTGCCAGGCTCATATGCATGTGAGTACCTTCAACAGCGACGATTCATCCAGGCCACTCACCAACACCCTTGCATCCTGTAAACCATCGAACATCAGTGCAGTGCCAATGCGAGCCTCTGATTGGGTGGTGACCGACTGCTGCCCATGACTCTGCGGCCAATAAGCGAGCGTCCTGGCAAGCTCACTCGCGTCTCACGGGCGCTCATTTTCGTCGCCCTTCCTGACACGCCAAATCTCTCCCGGAATCGAAAAACCCTCGCCATGTCGCAGAATCCCCCAAGCACGCTTCCTCCAATAACACCTGGTCCAATCCGGGTCCACCGGCCACGCGAAAGCCCTCGGTATATGCCCTATGAACTTCCTGCCACCGTCATCCGCGAAGCCCATGAGCATGAACGCAATGAAAATCGTCCGCCTGCGCTGTCCGCCCTCAATATCCCTGTTGGTGTGCCGATGGCTCCCGGGAGCTATCTCGCCAGCACCCCTCTGCGCCGCCATGCCTCGACGTCGGCCCTAATGGACACCAATGTTACGAACTGGTCGCCTTTCACGACACCGCCCGCCTCCGACTCTGCCTTCACCGTGGATCCTATCGTATATGCTCAACAAGTGATCCGCAAGCTCGACCTCGGACGGTTTCAAGCTGATGTGTACGAGTTTTCTCAGGTAAGCTACCGTCGCTTCGCACGATGCGTCACAAATTGCAAAGCTCATCAACACCTACCGCAGGCATCTACGGCCGACAGGGAGGTTCTCCTGTTTGGGCAAGTCCTCAAGCTTCGTGACGACACGCAGATGAACACCCTCGCTATCAAGGAAAATAAAGAGACTATCGCTGACCTGAAGAACTACATGAGTAATAATTGGACTCTCTCCAAGGCTCAGGAGGTGCGCTTATCTGCGCTCGCCTTGAATCGTCACTGATAGTTCCATTGGCAGGACTTGTTGAATGGCCTGTTAGGGCACTGGCTCGTCAAACCACTGAGGACGTACGAGAAGATCTACTTGCGCGTCGGCGTAAGTGGCATATTATTTATCAGCTGCTAGCTTCCTTAACTAACCCTATCATAGCGCTATGTTCACCTGCGCGCCGAATGGCTGCATCTCGGCGTGTACGTCACAGACCCGCTCGCTCGGCAGACGGTCGACAAGCACCTTCAAGTCCATATCGGGCACATGAAAGGCGCCTTCCGCAAAGAGGTGCTTGTACTCTTCGATCTGCTCTATTCCACTTACTTACCAGTACTTCTGTTAGATTGTCAAGGCCATGGACGAGAACAAACCGCTCAGCGTCCTGAGCCGCGCCATGCTTCAGAAGTACCACGCTCCCGTCATCCCGAACGATCCGCCACGCGACACGATGGCCGTCATCGCATTCCTGGTGAGTCGGCACCACCAACCTCGATGTATCGACTATTGGGGCTGAGCTTGCTGACACCATGACGTTCACAGCGCCTCGTTGCGAGCCAATTTGAAGCGGGACCAACGGCACCGAACACCCTCGGGGACAGCTCCCAAGCAGGCGGCGCCGTCACAGCATCGACGCCTAGCTCCATTGAAGTGGCTGCTCGTGACATCGCGGGTTCGGCTTCGCGAGGCGGACACGCGGACAGGGCTTCAAAGCGTGCTAGGAAAGGCAACGACAACTCCGAGAAGACCGATGGTAAGTACTGGAACTGGGTTGAGGCCGCGCTCGACAAGTTGTATGAGGAGCACGGCGAAGATCGAACAAGCATTGCATGGAAACAGTAAGTCCCATTCATTGCTCCTTTTTATTATCGCGGCGCTGACGGTTCATTGCAGATGGGAAGATCAGATCATCAAAGAGGATATGGCAATGTACACGGGGTCCACGGGGCGTCGCGGCGGTCGTGTGTCGAAGGCGACTTCTGCGTCCCCCCGGAATGGTCCAAGCGCCTCAAGCAGCATGCCAGGGGCCGGAAGCCTCGTGCCGGATGTCGGCCGCCCGATGACATTCGCTGAGGACATGGAACGAGAGGTCGGTAATGAGAGCGAGCAGGGGCACGTCGAAGGCCCGACGTTCAACCTGTATCAGGCCAGTGTTCTGCCCGTCAACATTCCCGCCGACTCGATGAACGGCGACGTCGACATCTCATCCCTCGGCAACATCGCTGGTACACTTGATTCCGCCTTGTAATGTAGTACAGACCGTCTATGTCTAAATCATTCTGTGATGTTCTCAATACACTAGCCACGTTTAATTCAATGACAACTATGCTATATTCCGAGCTATACATATTACACCCGTATTCACTGGGCCGCCTGCCAGCGACCATGCTGCCACTGCTCTGTCCTAATCGGGAATCCAGACGCTCGCCCGCTGACGCAAATCCGGTGACTCAGCCTGCCAGTGGTATTCTCCTATCGTTGTTCACTCCTGGCAAACCTCTGCATCAACCACTTGAAATTCACCGCCCTTCCGACCTGTGGAATCCCGCTCCTCTTTGTCTGGCGGTGTA
>MNAD01000487.1:0-12291 GCA_001895945.1 Trametes pubescens | reverse complement strand
TTCGACTGTATCGCTACGATCACGGACCGACTCGGGGCGGATATGCGACTCATTCCCACCCGCGTCGATGTCACTGCCGAAGAGTTCGCTGTTCAATTCTTCGACCACTGGTACTGCGAGAACGGTCTGCCTACGGAGATTGTCTCGGATCGCGACCGTCTGTTCGTCTCGGCCTTCTGGAAGGCTCTGCATGTCCTTACTGGGGTCAAAGTCAAACTGTCGACATCCTTCCATCCGCAGACCGACGGCGCGTCCGAGCGCACCAACAAGACAATGATCCAATCCCTTCGATACCACGTTCAACGAAACCAGAAAGGGTGGGCGCGCGCCCTCCCTCGTGTTCGGTTCGCAATCATGAACTCCGTCAATGCCTCTACTGGGTTCTCGCGCTTCCAGCTTCACCTTGGTCGAGCTCCGCGTATACTCCCTCCTCTTCTCGCTGCGACGACACCTGTGGATGACGCCACGCTAGACGCGAAGGCACTTCTGGAGCGCATCGAGACCGACGTTATGGAAGCTAAGGATAATCTATTCTTGGCGAAACTGTCTCAGGCGTCCTGTGCGAACGCTTCGCGTGGGGAAGAACGACCTTATACTGTCGGCGAACTAGTCATGCTGTCTACGTTCCATCGACGACGCAACTACATGCAACGCGGCGATCATCGGGTCGCGAAATTCATGGTCAGATACGACGGCCCGTACAAAGTGATACACGCGTACCCGGATACCTCTGTCTACACGCTTGACCTGCCAAACACTATGCGTATATTCCCTACGTTCCACGCCTCTCTGCTGAAACCCTGGCGACCTAACGACAACGACATGTTTCCCTCGCGCGCTCATCCTCGCCCGGGACCGATCGTGACCGAAGACGGAGTCGAGGAGTGGGAGGTGGAAAAGATTGTGGACCACCGCCGTCGCGGGCGGGGGTTCCAATTTTTGGTGCGCTGGAAAGGCTACGGTCCGGACGCGGACGAGTGGCTTCCCAGGTGCGAGGTCGATGAACTCGAAGCCCTCGAGAGGTACCTCGAGGCCAATCCGGAGGTGGTTCTGCGCTGATTGCTGGATTTCGTATGTTTTCTTCCGATTTTTTTTTTCACTCTTACTCGTTCCCAAATGGTCTCTGTCTCTGAACGTCTAATCGTTTTACTTATACCGACCTATGCTCATGTTTTAAAGGGTGGGAGAGTGTAAGCCCGCTCACCGCGCGCTTACAGCCTTTTCTATTATGGCTTGTTGTGACGCTTTTAGGCGCCCTACCTTTTACTTCCGCGAACCTTCGCGTTGCGCCTCTTTACTCTTACACGCGCAACGCAAGGTACGCTATCATTCTCATTCATGTATACTAGACTCTTACACGCGCAACGCAAGCAACGTTCATGTTCTGTGTTTGAGTGCGCCGGTACACAGCCGGCTTACACCCGTTCACCCTCTGACTGCGGCAGTACCCTAAATAGAGCAAGATGGGTAACGCACCGCGGAGAAGCAGCTTGACGGAACGACCGATAGACGGTGTCAAGCACAGCTACATACTTGACGGGCGCGAAGGGCAACTCCAGGCCCCTCCCATGCGTCCCTCTGTGCGGCAATCCATGACCGGACATACCTTGAGGCAGTCTAACAAATAAGCGATCGGTCGACTCGCCTCGCTCCACCCCACCACTCCCTCTCCTTCATACTTCTCGCCCACACTATGCGGCTCCTATCCTGGCGATTTTCTTTCCCTTCTCGTCTCCCGCCGTACCAGCGCCTGGATCTAGAGGACGGCGGCACCGGTCCCGCAAAGCTCTCGGCCTCAGGCTTGCCCAAACGCAGCTGTTCAACCTTCGTCCTTCTTGGTTCCCTGCTAGCCTCTGTTGTACTACTTATCCTTGTTCTCCTCCGCATCGACACACGATGGACGTACAGGATACCGCCACCGTCGCTACCTGAAACCGCATCGCAGCTGCAAGTTAGTCAACGCCTCGCAAACGCCTTACCCACCTTCCTTAGCGGAAACCCCGACCTTGCCTCGCGACAATGGGCGCCCGCATCCCTGAACACTTGCCCCCCTGGAACACCACCCTATCTCGCCCCTTGTCTGGCACAGCGGCGAGAAGGCGCGGTATACGGCGAGGAACTCATTTACCCCGATTTTCGCCTGCATGAGCCGCTCTTCGCGCCTAGCCGCGCCAATGGTGATCGGTCAGAGTGGCGCAGCAAGCTGGACGGGATTATGGAGCGCGCGGCGTTCTGCAAAGACAAGCGCTGGGTATGCTACAAAGGGCAGACCGGGCAGAACGTCGTTAGTATTTTTCGCTCCCTGGTATACAGACCCTCAGTGAGACCAACGCTGAGACCATAAATGTTTCAGGTGCTCGCCAATGCCACGTTCAAGGGCAACCCTCCCGCCGACCACTGGGTTGACAACGCGTGCATGAGCGACGGCGTGTCGACTGCGGGCCTTGCGACTGCGCCCGCCGACGCAGCTATCAACACGCTCGCGACACAGGCGGAGTACGACGCCGCGTTTCCTGTGGACACATTGCTGATTGCGACCACCCCGGACTCGTGGTCGTTCCAGCATTTCCTAGACCGAATCACGTAGGTCTCATCGACGTCAGCTACAATACCCACGGGCCGCCGATGCTCACACCGCTGCACACAGGCACATCGTGGCGCAAGGCCACCACTTCACATTCGGTCAGTCCGCGCCCGAACTCGTCGCTGGCCGACCACCCGGCGGCGCCGTCTCTGAGATGTACGATATGCTCGGGCTCGGCGGCGGGAAGGTGCACTTCCGCCAACCGCGACTCGCGGCGAAGAAAGTCGTCTTCTCGTGCCGCTCCCCGCTTGTCCACCCATGGCTCTCCCTCCGCTCCCTAGAGATGTTCGGGCTAGACCCAGTGGGTATTCCGATCGAACAGAGAAAAAAGGTGCGTGATATGCCCTCTCCTGCGTGTCCGTCAGCATCTGGCCCGTGGCCGAACATGTTATTCGTTAGGTCGTATATGTCAGCCGCTCCCATGGGTCGACTTCCAACGGCGGGCGACGTGTGCGCAACGAGGACGAGTTGCTGAAGGGGGTGCGGGCTTTGCTGGCCATGCGCGACCAGGGCGAGGAACTTGTGTTGTTGCATGAGCTTGGCCTCTCGTCGCAGCCGCAGATCATGGCCTGGTTCCACGAGAACGTCCGTGCCGTGATTGGGCCCCATGGCGGTGGACTGTACCACCATCGATGGTGAGTTATGTTCCCTCTCAACTCCCCTACCGCTAGTTGTATCGCAAATACTGCATGGGCAACACCGCAATTTCTGTTCGGGGGCTGACGCTATATTGTTGACAGGACGGGCCGCGACACTCTCCTGCTTGAGCTGATGCCGCGCTCATGGACTTCACACATGTTCTGGGAGGAAGCCGGTATGCTCGGCCAGACATACGCGAACGTCCCCCTCGAGCCAGTCAGCAAAAAATCGACGAACATGGAGGCCGATATTCCCGCCGTGCTCGAGATCCTCTCCGCACAACTCGGAAAATCTGATGCTCGTGGCGTCGGACTCGAGCGGCTGTATCGATGGCATGCCCCTGAGCTGCTCGCGGATGAGCAGTGATGTTCAGTGACGGTTGTCAAGTCTCCGACATTAATTCATATGGTGCGGTTTCATGCAATAGAAAATGGACGCTGGCTCCGGCACAGTAGTGTAGTGTAATATAATGTAACCATCTGTCTTTCATGGTCGTTGTGGTACGGCAAAGGCTGAAGCATCACGATCGCAGCCCTCCGAGCGCGTACTTACTCGTCTCACTGGCAGGGCAGTAGACCGTAGCAGCATCTTATGGACCGTCCTTGGCGAGCAGCTGAGTGAGCCCCATGGTACCATGCAGTGATATATCCCCATTTATATATCACGGGCACTTGAAGACAGATCGCAGCGGCATGTTAGTGCTCATTGGGACCCTGCAGCTTGAACCCATCTACGTTGTAATATTGCCGCACATTGGGGAAGCGTCCGAACGTCCAAGTGCCCCCTACCTCTTCGGCGATCGCTCTCACTTACTGAACCTGAACGACTTGGACCTGCTAAAGAAGTGCAAGTAGAATATTCCGCTCTTTACCACGCTGTTGCAATCGCAAGCCCAACTCTGAGGAGTGAATACTGTGCGGCTCCGACTGTGTAGATCATTCACTGCTGCACTGCACGCTTCTCGTGCCGATCGGCTTCGAGCAAAGCAGTGCGCCCAGCAAACACTTTGTGTCAACAAGGATGCTATACCAGTCATCCTAGTGTTGCCGTGCGATTTGTTGTGCGCAACACTACTGTTCGAATGTTCTCCGGAGCCCTTACACCGCCAGACAAAGAGGAGCGGGATTCCACAGGTCGGAAGGGCGGTGAATTTCAAGTGGTTGATGCAGAGGTTTGCCAGGAGTGAACAACGATAGGAGAATACCACTGGCAGGCTGAGTCACCGGATTTGCGTCAGCGGGCGAGCGTCTGGATTCCCGATTAGGACAGAGCAGTGGCAGCATGGTCGCTGGCAGGCGGCCCAGTGAATACGGGTGTAATATGTATAGCTCGGAATATAGCATAGTTGTCATTGAATTAAACGTGGCTAGTGTATTGAGAACATCACAGAATGATTTAGACATAGACGGTCTGTACTACATTACAAGGCGGAATCAAGTGTACCAGCGATGTTGCCGAGGGATGAGATGTCGACGTCGCCGTTCATCGAGTCGGCGGGAATGTTGACGGGCAGAACACTGGCCTGATACAGGTTGAACGTCGGGCCTTCGACGTGCCCCTGCTCGCTCTCATTACCGACCTCTCGTTCCATGTCCTCAGCGAATGTCATCGGGCGGCCGACATCCGGCACGAGGCTTCCGGCCCCTGGCATGCTGCTTGAGGCGCTTGGACCATTCCGGGGGGACGCAGAAGTCGCCTTCGACACACGACCGCCGCGACGCCCCGTGGACCCCGTGTACATTGCCATATCCTCTTTGATGATCTGATCTTCCCATCTGCAATGAACCGTCAGCGCCGCGATAATAAAAAGGAGCAATGAATGGGACTTACTGTTTCCATGCAATGCTTGTTCGATCTTCGCCGTGCTCCTCATACAACTTGTCGAGCGCGGCCTCAACCCAGTTCCAGTACTTACCATCGGTCTTCTCGGAGTTGTCGTTGCCTTTCCTAGCACGCTTTGAAGCCCTGTCCGCGTGTCCGCCTCGCGAAGCCGAACCCGCGATGTCACGAGCAGCCACTTCAATGGAGCTAGGCGTCGATGCTGTGACGGCGCCGCCTGCTTGGGAGCTGTCCCCGAGGGTGTTCGGTGCCGTTGGTCCCGCTTCAAATTGGCTCGCAACGAGGCGCTGTGAACGTCATGGTGTCAGCAAGCTCAGCCCCAATAGTCGATACATCGAGGTTGGTGGTGCCGACTCACCAGGAATGCGATGACGGCCATCGTGTCGCGTGGCGGATCGTTCGGGATGACGGGAGCGTGGTACTTCTGAAGCATGGCGCGGCTCAGGACGCTGAGCGGTTTGTTCTCGTCCATGGCCTTGACAATCTAACAGAAGTACTGGTAAGTAAGTGGAATAGAGCAGATCGAAGAGTACAAGCACCTCTTTGCGGAAGGCGCCTTTCATGTGCCCGATATGGACTTGAAGGTGCTTGTCGACCGTCTGCCGAGCGAGCGGGTCTGTGACGTACACGCCGAGATGCAGCCATTCGGCGCGCAGGTGAACATAGCGCTATGATAGGGTTAGTTAAGGAAGCTAGCAGCTGATAAATAATATGCCACTTACGCCGACGCGCAAGTAGATCTTCTCGTACGTCCTCAGTGGTTTGACGAGCCAGTGCCCTAACAGGCCATTCAACAAGTCCTGCCAATGGAACTATCAGTGACGATTCAAGGCGAGCGCAGATAAGCGCACCTCCTGAGCCTTGGAGAGAGTCCAATTATTACTCATGTAGTTCTTCAGGTCAGCGATAGTCTCTTTATTTTCCTTGATAGCGAGGGTGTTCATCTGCGTGTCGTCACGAAGCTTGAGGACTTGCCCAAACAGGAGAACCTCCCTGTCGGCCGTAGATGCCTGCGGTAGGTGTTGATGAGCTTTGCAATTTGTGACGCATCGTGCGAAGCGACGGTAGCTTACCTGAGAAAACTCGTACACATCAGCTTGAAACCGTCCGAGGTCGAGCTTGCGGATCACTTGTTGAGCATATACGATAGGATCCACGGTGAAGGCAGAGTCGGAGGCGGGCGGTGTCGTGAAAGGCGACCAGTTCGTAACATTGGTGTCCATTAGGGCCGACGTCGAGGCATGGCGGCGCAGAGGGGTGCTGGCGAGATAGCTCCCGGGAGCCATCGGCACACCAACAGGGATATTGAGGGCGGACAGCGCAGGCGGACGATTTTCATTGCGTTCATGCTCATGGGCTTCGCGGATGACGGTGGCAGGAAGTTCATAGGGCATATACCGAGGGCTTTCGCGTGGCCGGTGGACCCGGATTGGACCAGGTGTTATTGGAGGAAGCGTGCTTGGGGGATTCTGCGACATGGCGAGGGTTTTTCGATTCCGGGAGAGATTTGGCGTGTCAGGAAGGGCGACGAAAATGAGCGCCCGTGAGACGCGAGTGAGCTTGCCAGGACGCTCGCTTATTGGCCGCAGAGTCATGGGCAGCAGTCGGTCACCACCCAATCAGAGGCTCGCATTGGCACTGCACTGATGTTCGATGGTTTACAGGATGCAAGGGTGTTGGTGAGTGGCCTGGATGAATCGTCGCTGTTGAAGGTACTCACATGCATATGAGCCTGGCAAGCAGGGACAAATGAGGATGGTTTATCCCCGGTGCAACGAGGCTACCCTTCGCACAATGTTTAATTATTGAAACATGCAGGTGATGCCTGGCAGGGAGCACAACGAGCAGTGCGCATGGGAGTCACAGTATATTTGGGTTCAGCTGTCGCCGTTGCAGGATCAGGATAGTCTCAGGCATCCAAGCAGGAACACACGAAGGGGGCAGCAACCCAGAGGGTGAAATACTAGTAGCGTAGAAGTCAAAGCATCATTACAGAACATGAGGGCTGAGAAAGTGTCGAGCGATGGTGAAGTGCACGGTCGACGTTCATGGAGTGCCGCTGACCCGCCTCCTGCGGAAACGCCGCGCATCCCAATTTGGTAGTCCTTCTCCTTCTCCAACCACGAGGAGCTGCCGGCATGGCTGGCGAGGCCTGAGAACATGTTATCACTCCCATCATCAACCGTCTTCATCGTCTGCCCCCCATTGACCTCGATCCACGTCCTGCTCTTGTTCAACATGCAACTGGATCACATCGGTTTCGAGTCGCATTCGTTTTCTCGCTGTCCCCGACGACTCGTTCGGCGGCAAGGGAGACATCCCTGCAGCTGTGAATGTTATTAGTCTGGATTCTGAAGGAACAACAGCGATGCTTCTGTCTCTACCTGGGCCTCCAGATCCAGCGGGAGGACCCATCGCTCCTGTCGCTACCGTCGTGTTTGACGCTCCGAGTGTTTCGCGGTCTTTGGCGGGATTACTAGTACGCTTGTTCTGCTTGGTAGTATCCCTCTTCTGTTTGCGCTGGCTTTTTTCTAACTTCTTTTGCTCTACAGCTGCATTGAGCTGAGCTCGCTGCGCTACTGCCCCTTCCAGCACCTCCGCTCGCGATAGATTTGGGTAGCGCTCATCTGGTCGAAACGCTACAAGGCGCGATGCATTGGTGAGTTGGGCGAGGTTCAGGATAACGTCTTCGGCGTGCGTATGCGCAACATCGTAAGTCTTCTCCGCAGACACTTGTCGTTCTTGCATTACTGATTTCGTCTTCGTGAGTTTGCAGGAGTGCGCGGCACAGTTATGAAAGACGTGGACAGCGCCATGCAGGTTCTGTGGAGTCGGTTTAGAGGGTATGCTATCAACTGGGGAGGGAGGGCGCCAGGGACTGACCTCGAGTGACACAAAGTCCCATTGTTGGGGCGATGTGTCTTTGACAGATGGAAGTCGGTAGGGTCTCTCCGCCACTGAGCCCACCTCGCCTTCCGCCAAAAGGACACCAAGTAGCTCCCCATCGCTCCCACGCAAGAGGATCTCCTCCACTCGCCCGCACCGTGTTGAGGATGATGCAGCGTGCAGTGCTTCTCTAGGTGAGCTGTAGAGAACCCATCCTCCTCTATGAGCAAGGTCCCCGTTGTTGAGTTGTATGCGTTCGCATTGCTGGACGGTCGTTGAAGGTAGCTCGATGTGACCAAACCCCGCCCGCATCGCAGTGTGGGAATCAGAGAAAGCCTTCCGCCCGTCTTTGGCTAGGAGTATCTTGGGTCCTTGAGGACCACATTGAGGCAAACAGTATGATGGTAAGTGCCCACTCTTTCCCGTACTAGTGTTGATAAAGCATCTCACCTGCATCCCCCATATCTAGAATCCCATCCATGCCGACAAGATGTCTGAACACGGGGTCCTCGACCAGCATTCTCACTCCGTCGCCGGCTTGACGGCGGGAGATCTCGTTGGTGTGTGGATTTTTGACTTCAACGTACCCGCCGCTGACGAGATGCCGAACAGCGTGCAGAAACGCGAACGCGTCACCAATGTCTGAGCTCGGTGCGTGTCGGTTCGAGTGGACACTTCGCAGCCTAATGAGGAAGTTGTAGGACTCAAATCCTTCCGTGGCATAGAGGATCGCGGGCCCGAAGCGCCTCACGTAGGATGGGAGGTGAACGAACAAATGGAACTTCAGTTTATTGAACCACTGGGTGGACCACAGAGCGGTGGCAGCCAGAAAATCGGTGACTGCATTCTGCAAGCGATCCTTCGACAATGTAAGTCAATCACGGCCGCTTTACGGTGTACGCGAAAAACTCACCAGGTAAGCCGTTAGGTCAGAGATCTCTGGTTGGAAGATTAGCGGGGCAAGGCGACACAGTGCAAGCCAGGCCTCGTAAGCCTCATCAGGGAGCAGGCCGTGAAGCACAGCCGGAGCGACCTGCAGCACTACGCGGAAGTCGCGGCCGACGAGCGAGCCAGCGTATTGAACCAATGTGTGTCCCCGCAGTCGGGGAACCCCAAGACTAGTTGTGTCGATGTTGTCGAGGCGTGTTTTTAATATCTGTTTCCCTTCTGCTGTCTGACGTGCAACTGCGTCTCTCCAGAAGTACTTTACGGCACCAAGCAGAACGACATGGAGTGCCTCGAAAGGTGTGTCCCGGTTAGGATCGAATTCTACCGATCACTATTTCTCAATGGTCTACCTTGATGATAGGATCTATGCTCACGCACCTGGTATGCGTAGCGCTGGGTTGAAAAGGTCCGCCGGCATCGCTGCTCGTACCTCTGCTAAGGTCTGGCGAATTTCCGTGCCCTTGGATATACCCGCAGGTGGTGGGTGGTGCTTATGACGCTCCCGCACTGTATTGACGGAGTCCTGTAGTTTCGCAACGTAATTGCCAAAATACTTATCTTTCGAGCCCGTCTGAGTGGCCATCTCGTCGACGGCGCTTGGAGCACCAGAAAGCACGCGTTCGAGCTGCGTCTGGAGGTCGCGTCGTGTGCCCTCCTTCGTGCGTGGAGCGCCAGCCTGCATTGCAAAACAATGTGAGTTTATACGCTGTTACACCGCTGGTGCACAATTGAAGTGACCTTCAGGAATTCGTCAAGCCGGGCTTTCTCTCCCGCTTGTCCCGGTGCACGATTCTTTTCATCCGCACCCTTGACCTGACAAGTACGGCAGAAGCACTTGCCCTGCATACCGACGTGCGATGCGAACTCGCTCGACATGGGATTATCTCCCAAGAATGCAAGTATCCATGGAATGACAAGGACCTCTTCCTGCGTCTCTGCATCCCACACTCGAAAGCCGGTTTTCCGCGCCGCGCTAGTTGTTCTGCGGTGAGTGCAATTCGGTCAGGATCAGACAATTGATTGTAACTCACCAAAGTTGTTCGACTAGCTGCTCCATCATCTCCAGCGGTGGTGCAAGATTTGAGGTCGCCAGGTAATGTATGTTATACATCAAGTGCACAAGCGAGCGCGGCAGTCCGGCGAGTGTGAACAACAGAGAGTTATGTTTGTTCCATTTTTTGCTTGTATTCCCGGATGTGTCGTCACAGTAGAGCCATAGAGGGCAGCCGAGGACGCGCACACCGTCAGCTACTTTCCGCCAATTATTATACACTGGCTCGGACCAAGGCTTGAGTGGCTTATCATTGTCATACAGTGAGCCTAACATATGTAAGCTGCGTTCCTTATGCATCATCAAATGGGTTACTACTTACCGATGACCTTCGTAGGCGAAGGTATGCTCGGCCTCCGTGTTCGAGGCAAGGCTTCGGGCAGCTCGGCAGTATCATGGACGAGGTCCTCGACGGTCAGGCGAAATGATGTCAAAGGCACTTCGATACTACTCCCTTCGCGTTCATCGACCGCGAGGTGCTCCCCGTCATTGTAGAGGAGTAGCGGCTGTGTTTTCGCCCATATCGCTCCGGCCTTCCGATACCAGCGGCGTACCATCACAGGTGCGATACTCGCCAGTTGACCGGGTCTCATGAGAGCCATTGCGACCTCATTTACAAAGTAATCCTTCCCGTCCAAGGCCCGCGCCATCGGGCAGGCCAAGTTTGCGTCCACCTCGAGGCGCCAGTGCTCCGCCTGGCAGGCTTCGCCCAGTGCCTCGCCTGCGTCTTCGGGCAGCGTTTGGAGGTGTCGCGCTACCAGCGGGTTGGCAAACTCCTAACATAACCATCAGGTTAGGATATGCTACCAGTGTATCACTGCTTTAAGGCTTACATGGCGTAACATGGTCTCTAGGTCGGTCATGACGAACATATTGTTCATACACGAAGTGAAGAGCTGGGGTTGGGATCCCGCTATGTGAGTAATGTCCGAACGCCCGCGTTTGACTGATTTGACGCCTGGCAAGTGCTGAATACCATTCGCATTTGCAAACCACCGTACACCTTCAAGCTCGCTCTCCGAGAAGAGTGAACGCGGAAATGCGCCCAGCGTGTCGAGAGTACAATGCTGTTGGGCACAATATTGGTAAGTTGCATGCACTGTTGAAAACGATGCAGTGTCCTCACCTTGCGATCGTTCCAGGGCCAATGATCCCGCTGCGAGTTTGTCTGATGAACATCCATGAAATGCGGGCCCTCATCTGGTACGTACGCCGGGTCAGCCTACCGTGCATGACGATGATGACTGATCTGCGCGGCAGGACTCACTCATGAGCTTGTGCACCCCATTGGCATCCAGTCCATGCACCGTATCGCGCTGCGGTCCTTCGCTCATCAGCCGCGCTGCCTCTTCATCGTCAATAGGACGTAGCCCGTGTTGGCCAGTCACAGGCCCGCACCCAGGGACGGTCGAGTCGTCGTCGATGTCCATCTCAGCGCTCTCAAATGGCACCGTCACTGTCGGCGGTCTGTTGAACATCATCGCGCCGTTCCAGTTGTCGTAAATCTGGCCAGGCGGGTCTTGTGCGAGAGCTGGTCCATGAACTGTTGAGGGGGTGGACGCCTCGGCGGCAGCGTTGGCAGTCACGACGAACCGCGGCGAGTTCAGACTGGCTGCGAGAGACTGTGGCCGCGAGAGATCCGGTTCTGCTTGCACCATGATCCCTTCGCTCGCGAGGTGCATATCATCTCCTGCCTGGTGCTCCTCAGGCGGTTCTCCTCCGTGGTATGGTAGAAACTCGTTGACCGGACTTTGTCGGCGCGAAGTACGAGTTGTAGACTCAGACTGATGAGCGGCAGGTGTCGGTGCTAGGCTGCCGTCACGGTGATCCTGCGTCGAGGTAGCTAACGTGAATGACGGGTGTTCGAAGTTCTCGACTGCGTCCCTCATGCGTATATTGTATATGTGGTCCTTGTGGCCCTCGTGTCGTAGCGCGATGGATAATGGGACGGCTTGCTGTGGTGAAGGACATATGTTACACATCCATAAGCCGCGATAGGGCAGATGTGTGAAGCCTGTGGCGCGATCGTGCAATATTATTAACATATATCATTACATCCATTACAGTACATACATTGGGGGTTGTCGAGCGAAGGAGTATTCATGATGTGTTCCGGTTGGCGCTGCAGACAGCTCGCTGCCCATGGAGAGCCTAAGTCTCGATACCACGTGATCCTGTGGGGCCGGGGAAATGTGTGCCCGCTCAGCCTCTGGGATTCCACACGACGTTGCACTATCATTCTAGAAGTCTTGTTCACTCCTCGTATTCCTCCCAATCTACCACTGACATACTACTGCTTCATAAATCCCTCTGGAATCCTGCTAGCGATTGTCTGGAGGTGTAG
>MNAD01000486.1:0-15610 GCA_001895945.1 Trametes pubescens | reverse complement strand
AAAGTGGCTAAAACCCGTAGGTACAGATCCAGATCACCCATGGATTGATCCATGTTCAGCCTTAACCCGAATGAAGCACAAGACAATACATCTGGGAGCGTGGCTAGCACTGGGCAGGGAGGACAATGGTGCGGCGGAGGCCGCGTGTCGGTACGTTCTCCGATTTCGAAGGCGTCAGTGCGACTATGAATGACACGCCTTACATAGTACGACCACGAAGACACACGTTCATGCTTCGTTTTCTATTTAAGTTGTCAGGTTATGTCCGCCAACCGGGGACCGTCTGATTATGCCATACATCCTCAATAGGTAAGTCTCCATTGTTTGTGACAATGTGGCTCCGCCTCAGTTTCAGCTAATGGGACCATTGTCTTACAGACAATGTGCAGAATTGCTTGATCCGCCCCTATTGTCAGGCCGATACCTTATAAGTGCGCCCTCTTTCGACCAAAGCCAACGTTCCCCACTTTCCCTCACAACTTATCCCCCACTACAAGCTCCTGCACGAGGTATGCGTGATTGGATTCCTCGATGCACGTTCGCTCTTCCCGATATCTCGCATGCACAGTGTTTACGTCGAGGATCTCACCTTTGAAACCACGTATACACTGCCTGTTGTGAGGTATCGGTGACGTGCAACTGCAGAGCCCAATGACCGAGCCTCACTTAACCCCTCGTGCATCTTTTCCACCATTACTGACCATCTGGGAGGCTTCCAGAACTTGCGTCGTCATGAGCTGTCATAATATGGGGAATTCATTGCTAGAGCAGCGCCAGGTACACCGTCTTGAGACTTCTGCCTATTTCCTTACTAAATTTCTCCATATCACATTCAATTCAGACTCGATCGGGTATGAACTACTCGCCATGGCTAGTCGAACTAGGCGGCACTCTTGAAATCGCCGCCGATCTCAACCCCTTAGACCAAGAAGCACGACAGCGGGTGTGCGACGCCCTGATGGCCCCCATCCCAGACGAGGATGACCTCCCTGTAGCCACGTACGTTCTTCGCTTCAGTCACTAGAAATGTGATGACTGACCTATTCTCAAGGGTGCATTATAAGCCCTGCGACGCCTCTTCTACGTCTACACCGCCCTACGACGACGTTGCCATACTCAAGACCGGCATGAAAAGGAAATTACGAGATAAGGCTCGATTCAAGGAGCGCCGTAGAGCTTCCCGGCTCGCCGAGGAGAAGAGGGCGGCAGTTCATGATTCTGTAAGTCGTCGAATTAAGATAGTCTCCCACAAGATTGCCCGGCGCGTTCAAGCTATGCCATTGTCCGCCGTCGACATCTCTGGTACGTTATCACTACCGCGATTGGACGTGTATGCACTCATGACGTTCGATTCAGGTGCAGCGGTCGCGCGAACCGGATTCATAGGCCGCAGACAGCCGCAGAACGCCAGCGACCACCGGCCGCTCACCAAGGCTGACGCTGTTCGGCTCGGGTTCCAATACATCGAATGGGATGGACGGTACGACTTAGCTTTGACTTATCCTGTATCAATAAGTAACCTCCGGCTTCCTCTGAATAGGGAAGGCCGTCCTCTGCTCGATAACGCCTCTCGGGTCTTTGCGGTTCTTGCCGGAAGTCCAAAGGATGTGGATGGATGGGCGCAAGTCAATCATGACGCCCAGCAAGCTTTTGACGCAGCACGATCAATGTATAGGCTGGAACCCAAGCAGATATCCCACCGCCGTGGCTCGTTTCCAGCCGTTGCAGCAGGCATTTCGTTTGGTGGAGGTCAAAAGGTAAGTTCACAAGTTTATGTGTTGTTGTGCCAACTAATCTCACCGGGCAACGATCAAGCATGTCAATAACCTTGTTCATTCTGTGCACAATCAGGGAATCATCGGGCAACTGCTCAACCATCCCGCCGTTCAACGAATTGCAGGTTTCGGTGATGGTAAGCTGCTCAATTTAAATGATGTCTCGATGCTCACGACTATGCAGCCGCATTCAAGCTATACGCCCCCAGGCTGCATGGTTACTATGCGAAAACCATGCAGACCCTGTTGGAAGACAATGCGACGCTGAAGCCGAACTTCCGCAACAGCGTCTTCGGATGCGCGACTTTCAACCTCGGCCCCCAGGTCATCACGTCCGTTCATACTGACCACCTCAACCTGCCTGCAGGGTGGTGTGCGGTGACGTCGATAGGTGACTTTGATCCCAAAGAGGGCGGGCATCTGCTTCTGTGGGATCTCAACCTTATGATCGAGTTCCCTCCGGGCTCGCTCATACTGATCCCGTCGGCAATCCTGCGCCACTCAAACACAGTTGTCAGGTCGTACGAACGTCGATACTCGTTCACGCAATACTCGGCCGGCGGACTGTTCCGGTGGGTTGAATGTGGCTGCAAGTCCCAGAAGGAGTTCTCTGCGGAGGGCGGCGTCCACAGCATCAGCGGTACAGAACGATGGCTTCGCGGCATCGATATGTGGAGCACATGGGATGAGCTGCAGGCTGTGTGGGCAGAGTAACTTAGTGAGTCTTCCTACATTCCAAGGAGTAGGCACTGAGCGTCTTCTACAGGCTACTAGAGTACATAATCCACATTCGCTCTCCCTGCTTCAATGTCTCAGTCTAGTGTGTTCCAGTTCATGTGTAATTTTGTATTGTACTCATGGTAGGAGGACTGAGTTTGTACCTGCTGGTCAGTCATCCCGGATCCTTTCTCCTTTTCAGTTCTACAGACAGCACGTCCTCGGGGAAAACCCTCCCACCATCTCGGACACCAACCCACCAGAACCCCTGACACCGCCCGCCGTCGAAAGCACGTACAGCCACCCTCTCCCACACGCACCCTCCAACACCAGATGCACATCGCGTACACGCTCGAGAACATGCACCTCGCGAAGGTCTTGCTCATAAAGCTGCGCGGCATCGAGGTCAACGGCGATGATGACCCACGCATCGCCCAGGTGCGCGACGAAGATTCCGCCAGCTCGTTTGTTTCACCGGGCGGTACGGCGCCCAATGTTGCGGTTATCGCCGAGCTCTCCTGTCGCGCCCTTGCCTCACTCTGCTCTCCGGTCTCGACGCTCTTGTCCAGTGACTTACGCCCCCTACCTTCCACTCGAGCACGCTGCCGCCAGACCGTCACCGACATGGCTACCGCACAGTTCACCGAGGCCTGGATCGACCCCTGCGACGGTCACCACATCTACAGGTGTACCTGTCTGCCGCCGAGCGCTCCCTCCGGAAGGCTGTCCTCGTCTTCGTACACGGCTTTGCTGCCCACATGGGCTGCTATGATGACATGCACCCGCACTTCGCGCAGCCCGGCATCACGGTGTTCGCACATGACATATCCGAATTAGGGCGCACCGCGCTCGACGGAAGGCATCCCAGCGTGGACGAGTACTACGAGAAGAGGAGCTGTCGGCATGCGCCCGACCCATCGACGATCTGAGGCTAGCGCTCAACTTCTCCGTCCGCCTCTCGTGCTCACACCCGGGAGTCCATCGCAGCAACGGCGAAGCCAACTCATATGTATCGGGTTCGCACTCAACTTCTCCGTCTTCTACTACGAGTTCCTCGATGCCGGCAGTCCTGACCGTGCATATGCCTTATGGTGCAGGCATTCGACAATACTATCACTGAGATCATCACCCTCTCAAAGGACTCGAGCAGCCCTGGACACTTCGCTCGCACGCCTACTACAACCATGTCAAGCAGAAGGGGACTAACAACAGCAGCACCTCCCAAGAGTAGCGACATCCTGTGTCTATGGCACAGAGTGAGCATGTGGCTTCCTGCCCACCCGACCTCCCCGATAGAACCCCAGGCCTTCATCAGCTGGTTCCTTCTCCACAGCGCGTAGCTATGCGACTTACGACCATTTGACGTCAAGCGGCGACGATTAGCAAAGTGAGGCATTGTACGTATCATCTCTTCCTATGTCACTCTCCGGGCTGAGCATCATCTCCGCGTCACCAGTGTAGGCATACGTCCATGACCAGTGTCTTTAATGGCGTTGAATGGGCCTATGCCCCATGCGTCATCATCCGAGGGTTCACCGATGATATTGAATGGAGCGTTGCGGGCTCGGTACGCCATGAAGTCTATCTCATTACCTCACACCTAACCCACCAATATCCGTCGGCCTCATAGGCGACGATCAGGCTCCACACAACACTCAGCTCGGTGGTGCAGACAGTGACTACTTCACCGCACCTCGTGAGTGTTGCTCGTTCTCACCCTCATGTCAGATGTTTTCATTTCCGCTCTGCACCACAGTAGCGTGTTTGGCGAGAACACCGCTCAGACATGCAAGGCGTGCATGTTAAAGGACTTGCATGCCCGTCATCCCATCCGTGTGCTGCTCTCCTCCCTCTCTGGAACCCCTGACCGACTTCCGCTACGCCTAGGAGCCTGAGAGGTGAGACATCCCGGGGTCATCGGTCTCGTACACCGCACTGTGACTTACTTACTCCCTTCTTAGTCCGCTATGCCGCGCGACCGCTTTCCGAATGCGCGAGCCCCAGCGCAGCTCGTCAGCGGAGAGCATTTTTCGTTGCACTACAGCGGCGAAGAAGATGATGAAGAAGACGGGTACGAGTTCACTGACACCGTCGAGGAGACCGGTTTCGGAGCAGCGCAAGCAAACGTGCATGCTGGTCAGGCTTGGCACGCTTCTCAGGCTCGTGACGTCCCCCCAGGTCCTCATCGCGCCCCTCCCCAGGCTGCTCCCGCTCCTGTGCCGGACACGATCACTAGAGAGGCAAGTCAATAGTATGATTCTGCAATACGTGCCTCGACATTGACCTTAACTATTTAGGAGATCTATACTCTACAGCTAGAGCAGCAGCGAGATAAAGAAAGCATCCGTCAGCTCACCATGGAGCTCGCTCAGGCCACAAAGCCCAAACCTCGGGCAAAAGGCCGGAAAGCCTCCGCAACGATCCAGCCAGGTAGCTCGAGTTCGACCATTTCCGGATCTGCCACGACGCCTGCTGCGCTTCTGGTCGTCCATCCACTTGCGGCGTTAGACGAGGACGTACAAAAGGCGGCCCGTAAGTACACGATCTTCATCAAGCCGTGGCCGCCTCTTGCAGAAGTCTGGCCACTCGTCGAGAGTACCGAGTCCGTCGACCCCTGGGACGAGTATACTCGGTATCCCGAGAATTGCAGCGATGACGCCAAGGCAGCTGCTATCACTCGCGCCCAGGCTGCAGAGCTCCGACAGCTCATACCAGCCACCATCCTTCCTCATGTAACGAATGCCCACATCACGTTCGAGGTGCGTCTTGTGTGTTTCTAGTTCTTGGGCCGGCAACTGAAGTGTTTGCGTTCCAGTTCTCAGAAGCCGTTCTTACACAGAAGAGTCATATCTTAACGTCGGCGAGGTCAATGCGCGCCGCCATATTCTCCCACATCCAGGACATGAACCACACGGTCTTTGTTGGTGGGCAGGCACAGTTGCGCGCCATTGGCGACGATTCCAAGTGTCAATACTGGCGATCATCTGCTAATGTCGAAGAGATATACCCGCCTATCATTCTCCCTGACGCCCCGCCTCGCGAGGCTGGGAGGATAGCGTACATGTTCAAGAACAAGGCCATTGCGAAGGTACGTACATGTACTGTGCCATTGCTCAGTAGCCCCAATCCTAAATCCTAGCGACAGGTCATTCGCCTCATGCTCTTTGGCGGAAGCTCTCTCACTCAAGAGCGACCATCTGATATATCTTCCGGGGTCCTGTGGAGGGTCAGCAAGCTCACGTACGGGATGGTTGCGTTCGCAGCAGTGGTAGTAAGTCAATTTTGCTTCATAGTCGCTGTCGTCGGTTCTGACCGCCTGAATCAACAGGTGAGATATTTATTATCTCCCGACAAGCACTTCAATCCCGTGGGCATTACCACACAGACGAAGTACGCCTTCTTCCTCGACGAGTACACGAAACTCCTTGTGCAGTATGGCTCGAAGCCTCGTGTCGGGGCCACCCTCGAATGGCTCGAGGACCAGGTCTTTGCCGGGATCATCCATGCTCCTACTAGAGCAGCAAGCTCTGTGGCGGCCCCCGGTGTTCGCACTCGAGTCGACCCACGCGATCTTGTAGAGCTCAACGGCGAGTTGAGCGTCGAGCTGGAGGAACCACCTGATCTTACAGACCACTACTCCGCAACGCTGCCGCAGAGCAGTGCCAGTAATCACCGTCATCTTCTCCATCCAGCTCCTGGTGTCGTCCTGGTACCGCGCTATGCACCTCCCGAGCCCGCGCCTACACTCGGTATGCCCACGCCTACGCTCGGTATGCCTGCGCCTGCACTCGACATGTCCGTTCCCACTCCTGCGCCTGCACCTTTCCCCCACTATGCCCACAATCCGCCTCAGGCACTGCCGGTCTCTGTCCCCCCTACCTCGTCCCAAGTCTCATATCACGGCAATGGATCTCACGGCGATGGTGCGGCGATTCCCATCTCGCGGCCGACATCGTCGCGGGTTCGGGCCATCCCACTATCGGCAGTTTCAAGCCGTGGCCTCGCACACCCCCCGCACATCGACGAACCTACTACCGCTGTAACTCCGACCTATGAAGAGAGCGATTCCGAAGAACAACCTCTGGGCGTGCCCCAGCACCCCTCATACCCTGCGTCCCAGAGCCAGCCCATAACTCCGGATGTTCTCGCCTCCGCCCTCGGTGACATCAATCTAGCACACAGGGGCCGGGCGAACGCCTATGGCGAGGTGTTGGCAGCGACCTTCCCAACAACGGTCGATGCCGGTCCCCTGGAGGATGCTCCCCAAGGTGCCGCTACTCTTCGCAAGGGTCCCGCCGGCGTTCGGCGTGGACGTAAGAAGAACGGTCCGACTGTACGGCGCCAGGACATACCACCTGTTGGCGAGCCTAGGGAGTCGACAACGACAGGTTCTCCCATCGAAGCTGGCCCCACGACAGCTCGTGCGACGAGGGCGCGGTCGCGCGCAACTTAGGTATGCCCTTTCGTGGTGCTCTTGTGGGTTCGGGTCTGAGTCTCGTGCATCTTTGTCCACACTGACTTGGCACCGTACAGCTGGAGGCGGTGTACGTTCCATCTGGCAGCTGATCTTTCTGTAAATGTACCCAATAGCAGTATGTGTTCTTATTCGTGATATGGCAATGTTTGAACGTGCTGCACAATTGAAGATGCCCTTCGTATGTCGATCGGCGAAGGGAGAGTTACTTGAAGTCCTACTAGGGGCCTGTAGGATCGCTATATAAAGATTCAAGAAACAAGCTATATAACGGACCGTTGGTGTAGTGGTTTTGACTCCTAACTGAGCGCTTGTAACTTGGAGAGGTCGCTGGTTCGATCCCCCCTGGTAACACATTATAATTGTATTAGAAGATAATAGAAGATGTTCTAATACTAGTTGCGCGCGCACTTCAGTAGTTCCATTAGTACTGCAATGATAATAGTTAAAAGTAATGGAAATTCAACTGGCTAAGTAAGTAAGTACTCCTAAGTAAAGCGCCGTTAGGACACCGTTGAAGCAGTAGTAAGTCGAATCATGCCTGGTCAACTAACACTGTCGATGCGAACCGTCGAGCGAGACAGCCGCCGCCTCGGGCTTCGGCAGGATCATCTTTTGATCGTCCTGAGGTACGGTTGAGGTACGCGAAGCCCTCGGGGACCCATTGAGCCCTATACACCGCCAGACAAAGAGGAGCGGGATTCCACAGGTCGGAAGGGCGGTGAATTTCAAGTGGTTGATGCAGAGGTTTGCCAGGAGTGAACAACGATAGGAGAATACCACTGGCAGGCTGAGTCACCGGATTTGCGTCAGCGGGCGAGCGTCTGGATTCCCGATTAGGACAGAGCAGTGGCAGCATGGTCGCTGGCAGGCGGCCCAGTGAATACGGGTGTAATATGTATAGCTCGGAATATAGCATAGTTGTCATTGAATTAAACGTGGCTAGTGTATTGAGAACATCACAGAATGATTTAGACATAGACGGTCTGTACTACATTACAAGGCGGAATCAAGTGTACCAGCGATGTTGCCGAGGGATGAGATGTCGACGTCGCCGTTCATCGAGTCGGCGGGAATGTTGACGGGCAGAACACTGGCCTGATACAGGTTGAACGTCGGGCCTTCGACGTGCCCCTGCTCGCTCTCATTACCGACCTCTCGTTCCATGTCCTCAGCGAATGTCATCGGGCGGCCGACATCCGGCACGAGGCTTCCGGCCCCTGGCATGCTGCTTGAGGCGCTTGGACCATTCCGGGGGGACGCAGAAGTCGCCTTCGACACACGACCGCCGCGACGCCCCGTGGACCCCGTGTACATTGCCATATCCTCTTTGATGATCTGATCTTCCCATCTGCAATGAACCGTCAGCGCCGCGATAATAAAAAGGAGCAATGAATGGGACTTACTGTTTCCATGCAATGCTTGTTCGATCTTCGCCGTGCTCCTCATACAACTTGTCGAGCGCGGCCTCAACCCAGTTCCAGTACTTACCATCGGTCTTCTCGGAGTTGTCGTTGCCTTTCCTAGCACGCTTTGAAGCCCTGTCCGCGTGTCCGCCTCGCGAAGCCGAACCCGCGATGTCACGAGCAGCCACTTCAATGGAGCTAGGCGTCGATGCTGTGACGGCGCCGCCTGCTTGGGAGCTGTCCCCGAGGGTGTTCGGTGCCGTTGGTCCCGCTTCAAATTGGCTCGCAACGAGGCGCTGTGAACGTCATGGTGTCAGCAAGCTCAGCCCCAATAGTCGATACATCGAGGTTGGTGGTGCCGACTCACCAGGAATGCGATGACGGCCATCGTGTCGCGTGGCGGATCGTTCGGGATGACGGGAGCGTGGTACTTCTGAAGCATGGCGCGGCTCAGGACGCTGAGCGGTTTGTTCTCGTCCATGGCCTTGACAATCTAACAGAAGTACTGGTAAGTAAGTGGAATAGAGCAGATCGAAGAGTACAAGCACCTCTTTGCGGAAGGCGCCTTTCATGTGCCCGATATGGACTTGAAGGTGCTTGTCGACCGTCTGCCGAGCGAGCGGGTCTGTGACGTACACGCCGAGATGCAGCCATTCGGCGCGCAGGTGAACATAGCGCTATGATAGGGTTAGTTAAGGAAGCTAGCAGCTGATAAATAATATGCCACTTACGCCGACGCGCAAGTAGATCTTCTCGTACGTCCTCAGTGGTTTGACGAGCCAGTGCCCTAACAGGCCATTCAACAAGTCCTGCCAATGGAACTATCAGTGACGATTCAAGGCGAGCGCAGATAAGCGCACCTCCTGAGCCTTGGAGAGAGTCCAATTATTACTCATGTAGTTCTTCAGGTCAGCGATAGTCTCTTTATTTTCCTTGATAGCGAGGGTGTTCATCTGCGTGTCGTCACGAAGCTTGAGGACTTGCCCAAACAGGAGAACCTCCCTGTCGGCCGTAGATGCCTGCGGTAGGTGTTGATGAGCTTTGCAATTTGTGACGCATCGTGCGAAGCGACGGTAGCTTACCTGAGAAAACTCGTACACATCAGCTTGAAACCGTCCGAGGTCGAGCTTGCGGATCACTTGTTGAGCATATACGATAGGATCCACGGTGAAGGCAGAGTCGGAGGCGGGCGGTGTCGTGAAAGGCGACCAGTTCGTAACATTGGTGTCCATTAGGGCCGACGTCGAGGCATGGCGGCGCAGAGGGGTGCTGGCGAGATAGCTCCCGGGAGCCATCGGCACACCAACAGGGATATTGAGGGCGGACAGCGCAGGCGGACGATTTTCATTGCGTTCATGCTCATGGGCTTCGCGGATGACGGTGGCAGGAAGTTCATAGGGCATATACCGAGGGCTTTCGCGTGGCCGGTGGACCCGGATTGGACCAGGTGTTATTGGAGGAAGCGTGCTTGGGGGATTCTGCGACATGGCGAGGGTTTTTCGATTCCGGGAGAGATTTGGCGTGTCAGGAAGGGCGACGAAAATGAGCGCCCGTGAGACGCGAGTGAGCTTGCCAGGACGCTCGCTTATTGGCCGCAGAGTCATGGGCAGCAGTCGGTCACCACCCAATCAGAGGCTCGCATTGGCACTGCACTGATGTTCGATGGTTTACAGGATGCAAGGGTGTTGGTGAGTGGCCTGGATGAATCGTCGCTGTTGAAGGTACTCACATGCATATGAGCCTGGCAAGCAGGGACAAATGAGGATGGTTTATCCCCGGTGCAACGAGGCTACCCTTCGCACAATGTTTAATTATTGAAACATGCAGGTGATGCCTGGCAGGGAGCACAACGAGCAGTGCGCATGGGAGTCACAGTATATTTGGGTTCAGCTGTCGCCGTTGCAGGATCAGGATAGTCTCAGGCATCCAAGCAGGAACACACGAAGGGGGCAGCAACCCAGAGGGTGAAATACTAGTAGCGTAGAAGTCAAAGCATCATTACAGAACATGAGGGCTGAGAAAGTGTCGAGCGATGGTGAAGTGCACGGTCGACGTTCATGGAGTGCCGCTGACCCGCCTCCTGCGGAAACGCCGCGCATCCCAATTTGGTAGTCCTTCTCCTTCTCCAACCACGAGGAGCTGCCGGCATGGCTGGCGAGGCCTGAGAACATGTTATCACTCCCATCATCAACCGTCTTCATCGTCTGCCCCCCATTGACCTCGATCCACGTCCTGCTCTTGTTCAACATGCAACTGGATCACATCGGTTTCGAGTCGCATTCGTTTTCTCGCTGTCCCCGACGACTCGTTCGGCGGCAAGGGAGACATCCCTGCAGCTGTGAATGTTATTAGTCTGGATTCTGAAGGAACAACAGCGATGCTTCTGTCTCTACCTGGGCCTCCAGATCCAGCGGGAGGACCCATCGCTCCTGTCGCTACCGTCGTGTTTGACGCTCCGAGTGTTTCGCGGTCTTTGGCGGGATTACTAGTACGCTTGTTCTGCTTGGTAGTATCCCTCTTCTGTTTGCGCTGGCTTTTTTCTAACTTCTTTTGCTCTACAGCTGCATTGAGCTGAGCTCGCTGCGCTACTGCCCCTTCCAGCACCTCCGCTCGCGATAGATTTGGGTAGCGCTCATCTGGTCGAAACGCTACAAGGCGCGATGCATTGGTGAGTTGGGCGAGGTTCAGGATAACGTCTTCGGCGTGCGTATGCGCAACATCGTAAGTCTTCTCCGCAGACACTTGTCGTTCTTGCATTACTGATTTCGTCTTCGTGAGTTTGCAGGAGTGCGCGGCACAGTTATGAAAGACGTGGACAGCGCCATGCAGGTTCTGTGGAGTCGGTTTAGAGGGTATGCTATCAACTGGGGAGGGAGGGCGCCAGGGACTGACCTCGAGTGACACAAAGTCCCATTGTTGGGGCGATGTGTCTTTGACAGATGGAAGTCGGTAGGGTCTCTCCGCCACTGAGCCCACCTCGCCTTCCGCCAAAAGGACACCAAGTAGCTCCCCATCGCTCCCACGCAAGAGGATCTCCTCCACTCGCCCGCACCGTGTTGAGGATGATGCAGCGTGCAGTGCTTCTCTAGGTGAGCTGTAGAGAACCCATCCTCCTCTATGAGCAAGGTCCCCGTTGTTGAGTTGTATGCGTTCGCATTGCTGGACGGTCGTTGAAGGTAGCTCGATGTGACCAAACCCCGCCCGCATCGCAGTGTGGGAATCAGAGAAAGCCTTCCGCCCGTCTTTGGCTAGGAGTATCTTGGGTCCTTGAGGACCACATTGAGGCAAACAGTATGATGGTAAGTGCCCACTCTTTCCCGTACTAGTGTTGATAAAGCATCTCACCTGCATCCCCCATATCTAGAATCCCATCCATGCCGACAAGATGTCTGAACACGGGGTCCTCGACCAGCATTCTCACTCCGTCGCCGGCTTGACGGCGGGAGATCTCGTTGGTGTGTGGATTTTTGACTTCAACGTACCCGCCGCTGACGAGATGCCGAACAGCGTGCAGAAACGCGAACGCGTCACCAATGTCTGAGCTCGGTGCGTGTCGGTTCGAGTGGACACTTCGCAGCCTAATGAGGAAGTTGTAGGACTCAAATCCTTCCGTGGCATAGAGGATCGCGGGCCCGAAGCGCCTCACGTAGGATGGGAGGTGAACGAACAAATGGAACTTCAGTTTATTGAACCACTGGGTGGACCACAGAGCGGTGGCAGCCAGAAAATCGGTGACTGCATTCTGCAAGCGATCCTTCGACAATGTAAGTCAATCACGGCCGCTTTACGGTGTACGCGAAAAACTCACCAGGTAAGCCGTTAGGTCAGAGATCTCTGGTTGGAAGATTAGCGGGGCAAGGCGACACAGTGCAAGCCAGGCCTCGTAAGCCTCATCAGGGAGCAGGCCGTGAAGCACAGCCGGAGCGACCTGCAGCACTACGCGGAAGTCGCGGCCGACGAGCGAGCCAGCGTATTGAACCAATGTGTGTCCCCGCAGTCGGGGAACCCCAAGACTAGTTGTGTCGATGTTGTCGAGGCGTGTTTTTAATATCTGTTTCCCTTCTGCTGTCTGACGTGCAACTGCGTCTCTCCAGAAGTACTTTACGGCACCAAGCAGAACGACATGGAGTGCCTCGAAAGGTGTGTCCCGGTTAGGATCGAATTCTACCGATCACTATTTCTCAATGGTCTACCTTGATGATAGGATCTATGCTCACGCACCTGGTATGCGTAGCGCTGGGTTGAAAAGGTCCGCCGGCATCGCTGCTCGTACCTCTGCTAAGGTCTGGCGAATTTCCGTGCCCTTGGATATACCCGCAGGTGGTGGGTGGTGCTTATGACGCTCCCGCACTGTATTGACGGAGTCCTGTAGTTTCGCAACGTAATTGCCAAAATACTTATCTTTCGAGCCCGTCTGAGTGGCCATCTCGTCGACGGCGCTTGGAGCACCAGAAAGCACGCGTTCGAGCTGCGTCTGGAGGTCGCGTCGTGTGCCCTCCTTCGTGCGTGGAGCGCCAGCCTGCATTGCAAAACAATGTGAGTTTATACGCTGTTACACCGCTGGTGCACAATTGAAGTGACCTTCAGGAATTCGTCAAGCCGGGCTTTCTCTCCCGCTTGTCCCGGTGCACGATTCTTTTCATCCGCACCCTTGACCTGACAAGTACGGCAGAAGCACTTGCCCTGCATACCGACGTGCGATGCGAACTCGCTCGACATGGGATTATCTCCCAAGAATGCAAGTATCCATGGAATGACAAGGACCTCTTCCTGCGTCTCTGCATCCCACACTCGAAAGCCGGTTTTCCGCGCCGCGCTAGTTGTTCTGCGGTGAGTGCAATTCGGTCAGGATCAGACAATTGATTGTAACTCACCAAAGTTGTTCGACTAGCTGCTCCATCATCTCCAGCGGTGGTGCAAGATTTGAGGTCGCCAGGTAATGTATGTTATACATCAAGTGCACAAGCGAGCGCGGCAGTCCGGCGAGTGTGAACAACAGAGAGTTATGTTTGTTCCATTTTTTGCTTGTATTCCCGGATGTGTCGTCACAGTAGAGCCATAGAGGGCAGCCGAGGACGCGCACACCGTCAGCTACTTTCCGCCAATTATTATACACTGGCTCGGACCAAGGCTTGAGTGGCTTATCATTGTCATACAGTGAGCCTAACATATGTAAGCTGCGTTCCTTATGCATCATCAAATGGGTTACTACTTACCGATGACCTTCGTAGGCGAAGGTATGCTCGGCCTCCGTGTTCGAGGCAAGGCTTCGGGCAGCTCGGCAGTATCATGGACGAGGTCCTCGACGGTCAGGCGAAATGATGTCAAAGGCACTTCGATACTACTCCCTTCGCGTTCATCGACCGCGAGGTGCTCCCCGTCATTGTAGAGGAGTAGCGGCTGTGTTTTCGCCCATATCGCTCCGGCCTTCCGATACCAGCGGCGTACCATCACAGGTGCGATACTCGCCAGTTGACCGGGTCTCATGAGAGCCATTGCGACCTCATTTACAAAGTAATCCTTCCCGTCCAAGGCCCGCGCCATCGGGCAGGCCAAGTTTGCGTCCACCTCGAGGCGCCAGTGCTCCGCCTGGCAGGCTTCGCCCAGTGCCTCGCCTGCGTCTTCGGGCAGCGTTTGGAGGTGTCGCGCTACCAGCGGGTTGGCAAACTCCTAACATAACCATCAGGTTAGGATATGCTACCAGTGTATCACTGCTTTAAGGCTTACATGGCGTAACATGGTCTCTAGGTCGGTCATGACGAACATATTGTTCATACACGAAGTGAAGAGCTGGGGTTGGGATCCCGCTATGTGAGTAATGTCCGAACGCCCGCGTTTGACTGATTTGACGCCTGGCAAGTGCTGAATACCATTCGCATTTGCAAACCACCGTACACCTTCAAGCTCGCTCTCCGAGAAGAGTGAACGCGGAAATGCGCCCAGCGTGTCGAGAGTACAATGCTGTTGGGCACAATATTGGTAAGTTGCATGCACTGTTGAAAACGATGCAGTGTCCTCACCTTGCGATCGTTCCAGGGCCAATGATCCCGCTGCGAGTTTGTCTGATGAACATCCATGAAATGCGGGCCCTCATCTGGTACGTACGCCGGGTCAGCCTACCGTGCATGACGATGATGACTGATCTGCGCGGCAGGACTCACTCATGAGCTTGTGCACCCCATTGGCATCCAGTCCATGCACCGTATCGCGCTGCGGTCCTTCGCTCATCAGCCGCGCTGCCTCTTCATCGTCAATAGGACGTAGCCCGTGTTGGCCAGTCACAGGCCCGCACCCAGGGACGGTCGAGTCGTCGTCGATGTCCATCTCAGCGCTCTCAAATGGCACCGTCACTGTCGGCGGTCTGTTGAACATCATCGCGCCGTTCCAGTTGTCGTAAATCTGGCCAGGCGGGTCTTGTGCGAGAGCTGGTCCATGAACTGTTGAGGGGGTGGACGCCTCGGCGGCAGCGTTGGCAGTCACGACGAACCGCGGCGAGTTCAGACTGGCTGCGAGAGACTGTGGCCGCGAGAGATCCGGTTCTGCTTGCACCATGATCCCTTCGCTCGCGAGGTGCATATCATCTCCTGCCTGGTGCTCCTCAGGCGGTTCTCCTCCGTGGTATGGTAGAAACTCGTTGACCGGACTTTGTCGGCGCGAAGTACGAGTTGTAGACTCAGACTGATGAGCGGCAGGTGTCGGTGCTAGGCTGCCGTCACGGTGATCCTGCGTCGAGGTAGCTAACGTGAATGACGGGTGTTCGAAGTTCTCGACTGCGTCCCTCATGCGTATATTGTATATGTGGTCCTTGTGGCCCTCGTGTCGTAGCGCGATGGATAATGGGACGGCTTGCTGTGGTGAAGGACATATGTTACACATCCATAAGCCGCGATAGGGCAGATGTGTGAAGCCTGTGGCGCGATCGTGCAATATTATTAACATATATCATTACATCCATTACAGTACATACATTGGGGGTTGTCGAGCGAAGGAGTATTCATGATGTGTTCCGGTTGGCGCTGCAGACAGCTCGCTGCCCATGGAGAGCCTAAGTCTCGATACCACGTGATCCTGTGGGGCCGGGGAAATGTGTGCCCGCTCAGCCTCTGGGATTCCACACGACGTTGCACTATCATTCTAGAAGTCTTGTTCACTCCTCGTATTCCTCCCAATCTACCACTGACATACTACTGCTTCATAAATCCCTCTGGAATCCTGCTAGCGATTGTCTGGAGGTGTAG
>MNAD01000483.1:0-14386 GCA_001895945.1 Trametes pubescens | reverse complement strand
CTGATGCATCATGTACCGTCACAGCGCCTGGAGCGTAATGCATTAGGAACCGTGCACCGCCTATGATGTAATTTGCCCCGTGCTTTGCCTGGCGGTCCCCCAATGTGCGCACCCGGCTTCTCGGCTGCCTTCCTAATGCGGTAGTCCCACCTGTAAGACGTTGCAGGCGCTCGCAGCTCGGTGCGCGCTCTTCGCTTAGCATTCATTCTACCCAAAACGAGCTGTATACCCTACGCGAGCGCACATACGTCCCAATGCGGAACAGACGCGTAGCAGCGCTGTACGCGTGTGCTCACGCGGCGTGCCTTGGCAGGCGCGCACGGGCCTGTGCGCGGGAATGTAGCGCGTGTTGTACAGGGGTGCGCGTGCGGATGCGACGTGCGCGGTATGTATTGCAAGCTAATGTACGTAGGGGTATCTATAGAGGCGTGCCGCACACAGCACAGCGCGGGGGCGCGGCGCGTACAACAGGGCGCAGGGACGCGCCGCGCACTGGGGGCGGGCGGTCGCAGCACGGCGGCGCAGCGGCGGTTCGTGCGGGAATGTGACGTGCGCAACGCAGCGCGGGGCGCGCCGTGTATAGTGTATCTCAGAGACGGGCTGCGCACAGCGCCGGGCGCGAGGGCGGGGATACGATGTGTGCGGTACGAGCGGGAACGCGACGCGCGGGGACGCGGTCGACACTATACGGGAGGGGACGCAGCACATGCGGCACGGGCAGGGATGCAGCGCGTACACTGCGCCATACGGGAGAACGCAGAGACGTGGCGCACATGGGTGGCGGACGGTCACGGTTGAGCGACGGCGGGGGCGGGTGAACGACAGTGTGGCAGAGCGGCGGCGTGGCAGCGTGGCAGCATGGCGGCAGTTCCACAGCGCGGGGGACGCGCCGTGCGCAGTGCTGCACGGGGGCGGGCGGTGGTGTCGCAGCGCGGGGAAGATACATACAAGTCAGCGGTTACATCGTTCTTGAAGGTCCTCCCCATCGAGTTCATACATAGAATCAAAGTCCCTGTTGTCCATACCTGCAACGCTCTCCATGGCAGAAGCCACCTCCCACTCATCCCCCTGACTGCCGTTGGCTTCTATAGCCGTCATGCGGCACACGGCAACGAATGTGCCCCGCATCGCACACCGTATTGCAGCCTGCCGTGTTGCGTATGCCGCAAGGCCTTCCTGCAGAGCAGGATCAGCTACGACGCGCGCGGTGCGACGCGCAAGCCATGCCTTCTCCTCGTACTGCAGAGTGACTAGCACCCGGCGCATCTCTTCAGGAAGGAGCCGAACCTCCTCCTCCCAGCGCATCTTGCGTGCACGCGCCTTGAGCCACTCAACCCGGAGCAAGTCGATCACCGCCGCGGGGCTGCTCGAGTCTGCAGCCTGCCAGATCCAAGATATCGTCCGGTGGCCCTCGGCGACTGCGCCCTTTTCCCCGCGCTTTCTCTTGCGCAATGCCACCTCGTCGGGGTCGTCATCCACGATGGGGCGGATGTCCCTGTCCTCGAGCACCTGGAACTCTTGCTCCCAAACGCCTGACCCTGCTAGCGCGAGCTTCGCGCGTCGCGCTCGGCGGTACTTCTCAGCGGCGCGTGTTTTCTTGGTATCTTGAGAGGCGATGTCGGTTCGAACGCGGGTGTTAGCCCCTTGGTGGCGCACATTGACCTTTTTGTACCGGAATAGGTGGTCGATGATGTGGAGCTGGTTCCGAACATCCTGGAGGGCGTCGCGGCACTGTGCCTCACGCATGCGTTCCTCCATTTCGCACAAGCGCGGCGAGCAGACGACGCCGCGTTGGAGCAGCGCAATCTCCGACGGTAGGACAAGACGCACGTCTTCGACGCGCTCCACGTCGTTGTGGCAGGCGGGGTCGTTCGCGATGAGAGACATCGCGCGAGGCATGTAGACTCCTTGTAGCTCGCGGTACTTCAAGAGCTTTCGGCGGAGGGCATTGCGACGCTCGTGAAGCCCAAGCTGCTTGCTGGGAGTTGCCTGCTTCGCGTCGCGCCTCAACGCAATCCTAATACAATGATGAGAAGATAGACATATGAAGGTTTGAGCAAACGTACTTGGTCTCCTCCAAATCAACGCCCATCTTCATGAAGCCGAGCATGCTGACGTCGTGGAGAGCGATGTAGCCCTTGACGGCGCTGGCTTTCTGCTCCTCTTCGGTGAGGCGTTGAACGGTTTCTGCCTCAGTAAGCCCTACGAGTAGTTAGACGTGCATGTCTCGCAGAAGTAAGCTGTAACTGGGACATACCTGATGATGCAACCACATACGGGTCCTCCATACCAGGGGCCCACGGATCAGCCTCCCATAGATTCACCTGCGCCGTCCAGAGCTTGACGTTCTCGTCCATGAGAGAGACAGTGAGGGTGGTATAGTGGTCGACGTTCTTCATGTACGACTTGAGGGCATCCCTGAGCCGGTCACGCAGGGTCCATGCTTCGATAGAACGGTTCAGCTCAGGCAGGATTGGACAGAATGAAGACTGTACTTACGAAGTTCAACGAACTTTCTCCAGTTGCCGTAGCCTAGATGATCCTCCAGCACTCCCTGACGCTGACCAGGCCCCATCATCTTCGTGCTGCCGGTGATGGGCTGTATGTCCCACCAGCGCCGCTCTATGCCCTCGCCGTCGTTGCGCGCGCAGCCTTTCCGGTAGTTCAAGGAGTAGGGAGAGTGGCCCTCCTGGATATGACTCCGGAAGTGTAGCTTGGGGATAGCATACATGATGGAGCCCTCCGGGATGTCGATTTGGATGCCGGCGGGAAAGCTCGCGATACGCTCGAGCAGATTCTTCGACCACTGGCATGCAATGTCGTACGTGACCAGCTTGTTGACGACGAGGTATTCGCGCATGGCGGAGACGAAGATGTAGTCCATATTCACGTAGCTAGATATATAACGGTCTGAGCCAGCACGCTAGGATACAACGAAGATGATAGGCACTTACCGCTCTCCCTTCTGAAGGTCTCCCATTCCTAGCGCCAGCCAGAACTCGTGGCGTGCGCAAACGACGGCGCCGACACCAGTTGCGGCGTACCCCTTCGAGAACTTGTTGTTTGCGTGGTCGATGGCTGAGAAGCCCGTACAAGACGACATCTGGATGTAAGTGTACCACTAGTCAGTATCGCGGCGCCCACACCGCCCTTCACGCCAGCGCACCTCGTCCTGGTCCTGATATCCCTTGAGGACTTCATGGTAGCCGGTGTCTTCGACGAAGTAGCCCCATCCATTCCCCAGGAATGGATCCTTCTGTGTCGAGGACACGTCCCGACGCTTCAGTCGAAAGCACGCGTCGACTGCGACCGTGAGCCAGTACATGTACCTGCCGTATGTCGTTAGCAACAGGAATACATACAACCATACATAAATGCTTACTTCAAGTCGTCCGAGACGTCCTGCCAGTTGTCCGGTAGATTGATACCTGGATGGGGGCAGGCCGGACAGCGCACGGCGAGCTCGCCCGGCCCCGTCCCCTTGATTCCCTCTGGACAATGCGCCCGCCCCGCTCTCTTGAGCATCTTGAGATGACGCCATTGGGCAACGACGCGCATGAACTCCTTATAGCGGTCGACCACCTTCTTCGTGCCGGTGTTGTCGGTGAGGCGTTCAAGTGTAGTGTAGTAGTCGTACATCGATATCTTCCCCTGTAGGCTTTGAAGATGGTAATGCTCGAGAAGAGCGATAGTGAAGGCGGTATTGGGCTCGCAGTCGGTGGCGGGGTAGAGGTCGAACCGCAGGAGTTGCTGCACGTTGTCGCCCGCCTCGCCGGCTCCATCGCACCCGCAAAACGCGAGCATGACTACATGGCGGCCGTTGATGTCAATGACAGAGAAGTTGTCGCGCACTGGAATGGGATTCGCGCAGGTTGTGCCGTTGTGTCGGTGGCCTAGCTGAACGACTAGGCCCAAGTCCTTCAGCGTCGTCTGCTCGAATGAAACACCGGTCCATCGCTGTGAAGTAGTCAGGACTATTCCGCTGAATGTGATGAGAAAGAGCCCCATACCTGCACCCTGTGAAAAGGCTGATTCGCGTGGGCCGTGACCGAGCAGGCGACGCAACACAGAGGGCCGGGCGCGCAGCTTTTGCAGCGAATGACAGCGGCGCCGGCGCAACCTTGCGTGAGAGGACTGGCGCACGATGTGCACCGGTCGGCTGTGAACTGGCCGCGGCCTTCGCGGCGGAGAAGTTCGTCGAGGAAAAGGTCTCGCTTGGGGATCCACGTAATCATTGGCTGGTCCTGTGCAGAGTGAGTACTGTAGAAGAACATATGCCCTATGTTAGCGCACCGAGTTCTGATACCGCGGGGCTTTCGATTTGGCGGCGGCATCGTCCAATGGATCCTCGGCAGTAGGCTCCAGCGGGAGCAGGAACGCGTCCCAGTCGACGGTTGCGAGCGGGTCACCGGCGTCTGGGGATTGCAGCGTCGAGAAGCCCTCCTGGGGAGTACCGGTGCCAGACGGAGTACCGCCTGTACTTCTTGGCAATGGAACGGAGTCACGATGGACTCTGCGCTGATCTTGAGACACGCTGTCGACCGTCAGAATCGAGGGGCCTGGGCGAGATATTGAGCTCTGAGCTTCCGCGGCAGTCATATCAAAGTCAACAGCAAGTGAAGCATCAAGAACCGGCTTGCGGGCCCGCTTGCCAGTCCTGGAAGTTCGAGAGGAGGATGCGCGCATAATTTAAAATGTGCTGGCGGTTGGAGGTTGAGCAGGAGTGGTTCGGTTTGGAATAGGCCTGAATAGGCCCGTCGTCCGGGCGCGTAAAATATCGTGGCTGTGACAATAGCCACTAGTAGCCACCATTTAAAACCTATCCAGACTCCGCCTGCTTTTCAACTCGGACGCGTCCACTCGACCAGACGCGCCTCTCAATCACAACCGCGTGCCATCATATAGACATGGCTGCAGCGCCAGGTGAGTACCCCAGGAGCAGTGTTGCACATGTATGCCGCGCGCAGAGCGAGGATCCAACATTGGGAACCCGGAGGGCGCGCGGTATACTGAGTGGCACCTGCAGCCTTCTAGCCACCTCGACACCCTCCGTACTGACGAAGCGTATGCTCCCCACAGGAAGCCACGGCCACCCTCCTCTTGGGTTTCGCAAGGTAGGGTATCCACATATACCGTCGCTTCAAATTGTCCCTCACAAGGACTCAATTGGACAGACGCGTTCCGGAATGGCGTTCTCCCCCTGGGACGCTGCCGTAGGCGAACCCATCCGAGCTCTCAACTTCCAACTTGAGGAGAGCATCAGGGCCGTCGTCACCCTCCAGGAAGAGGCCGCTTTGATCGACTCCGACGAGGACGATCAACCCGACCTCGCCCCGAGTGAGGAGCCTAGCGCGAGTGAAGGGCCCGCGCCGGTCAGTGACACTAGCGGATCGACCCTCGCCATCGCGGATGCGCCAAACGCTCCCGCTCTGTCAAAGCCGGCTGGACACTCACCGAAGCCCGTTGCTGCTCGGGCACCCCACCTCGGCGACGCCATCCAAACACGTGTTAGCGACACAAACCGCGAGCCCAGCGGTGACCATGCCGGTAGCGCGGAGATGTCGAAGGAGAAGTATCATAGCAAGCAGCACTCGAAGGCTCGCCGTCGCACCAAGCGCGCCGTCAGCGCCGCATTCGGAGAGCCCGGTATCTCGAAGCGGCCCGTCAAAGCCATCGCCGCGAAGCGTCGTAGTGCTGCCGCGGTCCTCGCCTCCTCGATAGACCTCGGCGCCGATATCGCGCGGGCACTCCAAGCTGATAATAAGAGTACAACGGCGGCCGATGCGCAACCGATCGACACGCAGTTCTCTCTCGCGATGGACGATGTCCGGGTCGCGACAACTGCCTATGTGGGTAAGCGCGAACGCAACTCCGAGGCGGAGAAGGCTAGTGCAAGCACCCCAATTACCAAGGAGGACCTGATTGCGCGGGATTTCGAGTACATACCATGGGACGGGAGGTGCGCGGGAGCATGCAGCGTGTACCGGCAGCGTCGTAACGTAGATCACAGGCAGTGCCGGCCCATCCTTGACAAGAACGGCCGAGTGTTTGCTGTGCTGGCAGGGCGACCGAGGGATCCGAGCTGGGACCAAGTCAACAGCGACTTGCAAGCCATATTCGACACTACGCGGGGAGCATACAGCCTGGAGCCAAAGCAGTTGCAGCATCGTAGGGGTGCCTTTCCTGCGATAAGCTCCGGAATCTCGTACGGCGGCGGCCAGAAGGTGCGGGCGCCAATCTTACTCTCCTGGCTGCCGAGTGGCTGAAGAGCCGCCCGGCCTACAGCATGTCATGAACCTCTCTCAGAAGACGCAATCGAACCAGGCCGTAATGGACTCGCTGCTGGCACAGACCGCGGTGCGTAGGGTGGCTAATTTCGGGAACAGTCAGTCAAAATCCCTTTTGTGAAAGCCCGTCTAACCATCCATACTATTACTACAGGTGCACTGCAGCTTTTCGCTCCGCGACTATACGAGCACTACAACACTACGCTCTACGCGCTATGCGATAAGTATCCCGAGCTGCAGCCCAACTTCCCGAACAACGTGTTCGGATCGGCGACTTTCAATCTCGGGCCTCGCACCGTCTCCTACGTCCATGCCGACCAGCAGAATCTTCCGCACGGCTGGTGTGCAATCACAGCCGTCGGCGACTACGATCCAGTCGCCGGCGGGCACATCATTCTCTGGGAGCTACAGATGGTGGTCGAGTTTCCACCCGGTTCGACTATCCTAATCCCGTCGGCCATTATTCGCCACTCGAACACCGTCATTTCACCCGACGAGCATCGCTACTCCTTCACTCAGTACACGGCAGGAGGTTTGTTTCGTTGGGTCGAATGCGGCTTCAAGCCGGTGAAGGCGCTCACTCCTAAGGAGGCTAAAAAGTATCGGAATGGTCATCCGAGGTGGGAGCGCGGGCTAGGTATGTTCAGTTTTTGGTCCGAATTTGTACAGTCTGAGTGAGCGATGTGGCCGGTATTATGTATGTATTTCCCTACAAAATGTATAATAAATAATGTGCGACACTTCTGAAGTAGGAGCTGAGTGAGCGTATCGCAAGTGCTGCCTCCGCCTACGCGTGCGCACAGCCGTTGTGTGGCGCGGTGAAGCGTCTTAAGACGCTGAGCGCTTCGGGCGAGTGTTTGTTCTCTGCACGGCGCTCCTCGCATCTCTCACTCGTGGTCTGCGACACTTTCTCTCTATCTCGTCGACCTCCACACTCGCTTCATCCCCCTTCTCTGTGCGGTGTCCCAGAAGCGTAGCCACCTGAGAGCTCCTTCTACAACATGGCCAAGACTTCGCGTGCAGCCGCGAAAGTCGACAATTGCGCCAACACCCAGCTGCTGCGACGCGCCCGGAACCAGAGGTATCAACAGAAACTGAAGTACGCTACTTTGTGCCTATCTCGAGCATCGGAACGACTGACAACTCAGCATGTACTTCATAGACTGCGTGTAGCAGCGCCGCCCGCGCGCACCTTTTCCAGAGGCAGCCCTATCGCTTCTATGGCTCGCGCTGCCACGGCCCCGGGAGCTGATATATACTCGCAGTGAGTTAGCTACACCCCAGAGGCCTGCTAACCTCTCTGACTGGTCCCTGGTCGCTCAGCGCGCAGATCAGACTCCCCGTCACCCCAGATGCACTGCAACGGGGCGAGCTTGAGCGACTGAACGCGTCGCTTGCTTCGTGGGGATGTCCCGATGACCCCCGCGCGTTCGTGGAGGAGCTCGACAACTGCCTGCAAGAGGCGTCACAGGATACCCGCACTCGCACGGAATGGGTCGCCCATACAGAGGAGTGGGTGCTCGCAGGTGACCCACTACTTGATAGCATCCAGGCGTTCATTGTCAGCGGCTGTATGGCCTCACTTTGCCCAGAGGAGCTAGGGCGAGTTTGGGGCGAGATATCAGCAGTCGTGTTCAAGGTTCAGTATGTCATGGCGGCAGTAGAAGTCAGGCTAGATGGGTTGTTAGTGTCCCCATAGATGTACACTGTAGCACTTGTCTCAATACACATCACAGCGGATATTCCGAGAGGTGCATGGTTCGATATTGGGCTAATGTTACATACAACAAAGATGTCCGACGCGCGATCATTCATCCTCTACTACAACCACAGGTACCCCGACCTGGCCAGCCATGTACTGCTGTGTAAAGTACCACCCGGCAACGCTGCGCGATGTGAACCGGGTGAGCTTCATGCCGGGGCTCGTGCCGAGCTTGACCATGGCAGTGTTTCTGTAGCATTGCGATCAGATCTGGTGCGTTTATCAAATAAGACAGCTCACCGGTCGAGGTATACACCCGGATAATCGCCGCGTACAACTACATATACCTCCTTCGCAGCACGGACTTTGACCACATCTGGCTCGAACAGCTTCTTGTCTGCACGAGAGGAGGAGGCGCCGGCCACAGGGGACGCTGCGGTGGTCGCGGCTGCACGGGAGGGAGCGCCGGCTGGACGGGAGGGAGCGCCGGCTGGACGGGAGGGAGCGCCGGCTGGACGGGAGGGAGCGCCAGCTGCGAGGGAAGGAGCGCTGGCCGTGGGGGATGCTGCGGCGGTTGCAGCTCCGCGCGAGGGAACACCAGCTGCGGGGGATGCTGCGGCAGTCACGGCTGTGCGGGAGGGAGTGCCGGCCGTGGGACGGGTGCTACGCTTGACTGGTGACGGCTCGCGGCGCTGGGATGGGCCGCAAGATATACTGCGAGTGATCGACTCGCGGCGGAGGCCGAGGGGTCGCTGAGCTGAGCTGGTGCCGGGTTGCTGCAACCCAGCTGCGTCGCCTGACGTGCGCGGCGAGCTAATCGACATTGCTGCAAGAGATGGAGTCGGGATAAGGGGTGTCCGAACCGAGCCAGGGCTGAGCGTCCCAGGTGTGAGCGATCCGGATATGAAGGAAGCACTGGAGAGCGAAGGTGAGGGCGGGACGAAAGGATCATCCTCCGCCCAATAGAGCTCCTCGTCGCTGGAGGGGGGTTCTGCTTCCTCCCGTGGGAGGGAGATCGGGATGCGCTGGGGGGACGTATGGAACTTGTAGCTGCTCGGATCGCGCACGGGTGACTGGTCGCGAGATGGCACATATGCAGGCATGGTCGGGACGTCCACCGGAGGGGCAGCCACGGACTTGCAGGACTTGCAGGCCTCCCGGGGCTCACGGGGCGGCTCCCATTTGCCGTTCCAGGATACTGGGCCTTGCTCCCATCCTAGGCGAGCATCCTTGAGAGTGGTGTACTTCTTGAAGGTGGCCCCACTGTATTCGCACGTCAATGTGCTGACTATGCCCCTATCCGAGTCGATCAGCGAGCACGCTTAGCCACGGTGAATAGACCCAAACCAGTTCATGTATATACCGATCGCGCGGCCCACCCATACAACGTAGTACCGCACCTTTCCTTCGGGTTTCCCAATCGGCACTACGTTCCCAAATTCGTCGAAGTAGGGAGTTGGGCCGAGGGCGGCTGCGTACTCATCGCGTTCCGCCTCGGAGAGTTGATTAGGCATGAAGAAAGGAGGGAAGGCTGAGGTCTGTCGGGCGAGGAGATGGCGATCCGATGGGGATGAGACAAGGAGCGAACCCTTAGCGCCGAGAGATCTCTGAGCAGATGTGACAGGACGTCACCTTTGGGCCTCGGATCCCCGTTACCCGTTACACAACTGTTACACAGCGCGACTCGTCGCGTCCGCTGGCTTGCCTCGTCGCGTCCTGGCTTGCTCCATTGCGTCCCTCGGCTTGCTGTCCCGCCTTGAATGCCTATGGATCTGGACTCCTTGGAAACTCACTATACCTCCTCCAAGGCTACGCGCACGCGCCGCAAGAAGAAGCGCGAGCCCAAGGGTGGAAAGCCCGGCAACCCCGGCATTTTTCATGGCGCGCGTCGGGACTACCTCCACGAACATATCAAAACCTTTGCCGAGCTGAAGCACAAAGCGAGAGGTAGTCAAAATACCTTTTGGGAGAAGCTATACGCGGGGTACTGGAGCAGATGGCCCTGGTACATTCCGCTAGACAAGGAGCCGGACGAGGGTTCCTGGGCGGAGCCCGACACGACCAATCCTGAACAGCTGAAGGCCAAGGGCAAGGTGATCAAGATCACACAGGGGGTACGTGATTTTAGTCGGCCTTGTGAATGCATCAACTGACCTCTCGTAGCAAATACGGAACCACATGCGGAATGAGCGCAACAACTTCATGCGCGCCGGCGAAAACATCTGGGCGCCCCTCCTGCAATGCCTGTATGAGCGTGCCAACCCCCCGTCCGCGCTGCACATGCTGTCAAACTGGCAACTTTACATGTCGAAGAAGCCCGACGAAATCGATGAGCTGTTCGACGAGCGGTGGCCCGGGGCAGGGCTTGACGACACCTACAAGCTTGCGTTCCGCTCGTCGATGGCACGCGAGCTACTACAACAAGAAAGCGAGGAGTATCAGGCTTCGTTGGAGGCTGAGGCCAAGGACATGCACAAGGCCGCCCTGGTCGAGTACAACCGTCAGATGTTGCCAGGTGCGTTGGTGGCCGAGCAGTCAGAGGATACCCGGCAGAGGTAGGCACCTTCATGGTCTCCATTCCCTCCGGCCACTCATATCTTCTGCAGCGCTCAGGACAACCTTGCGGCGGTTGTACAACCCCTGCTGGAGCTCATTCGGGAATACACGGGGTACTACATCACGCTGATCGCCGGCATCCCGACCGATGATTGCGAACACGAGTTCAAGCTCAAAGTGTAGGTAATTCAAGTACGTGCTGGTGCTACGGATTACTGACATAGGATCCAGTTTGAACGCCGGCAAAATCGAGCTAGACAGGCCTCGCGCTTGGCATGAGGTGGATGCAGACCGGTTCAAGAAGGAGGTCATGGGTTCATTTACTAGATTTCTGATGCAGACACCCGGTACGTTGCTATTAGCTGTACCGAATGAGTACGGCACTCACTATATTTGACAGAATGGACCGCTCGCATGGCGACTCAATCCGCTCCTCCTACCACGGCTCCTTTCTCCGGGTTGCTGTCACTCCTGTCTCTCCAGGCATCGTCTTCCGTGCTCTCCCCGCTCTCCCTCCCTCTCGTCTCAGTAAACTCGCCATCGGAGCCCGTCGCGTCAAGCTCGACTGCTGTTGGAGGCAGGACCAAGGGGCGGAAGGGGGAAGGCACGGCCAGTGCAGATGCGGCGAGAGCGATAGGGAAGGGAAAGGGAAAGGGAAAGGCAACGGGTACCAGCAGCAGCAAGGTGAGTGGGCGCAAGCTCACTTCTGAGGACGAGGCAGAGTTCTCCGACACGGGGTCCGCCGACACCGTCGAGGACTTCCGCGGCGACGACTCTACTGAAGAAGAGGAGTCCTGTGAAGACGCTCAGGCTGATGCAGGGCTGGACATGCGTGGGGTCCCTCAGGAGGAGGACCTGCTTACGGTAGAGGAGCTCAACATGGGGGATGCGATAGCCGAGGAGCTCGCCCGACTCTCATCCGAAGAGCGCCGCTTCCACCTCCACCGCTACGCCCAGCTCTCAGAGTTCGACCGGGGGCTACTCCGGAGCCGGGCCAATGCGGCTGCCCTCCTCAATATAATCCAACCCACCCCCATCCCCCTTTGGCTCTTCTCCCCTCCTGCACGACCTCCGACTCGGACAAAGCAGGCAAAATCAAAGGCCCCTGTGGGACCTGCTCGCAAATCTTCTCGCCTCAATCCCTCCCACGCTGCCATGAATTCTACAGAGCCGTCGGAGCATGCGGCGACCTCTCCTTCCTTGCTCGCTGGGGTGGGGTCGTCATCTACCGGCGCGACGGCGACCCAGCCCGTGTCGTCTGTGACTGCGGCCCCGACTGCAATCGAGCTCTCGCCAGCATCGTCCGCCGCCGGGCCTTCTTCTACTGCCGCCACCGATCCAGCGGTGCATGCGCCGCCTGAACCGGAGAAGGTGTCGGATGTGGTCGAATCCTCGTCGAGCGCGACTAGTCTCTCGGCACCCCAACCTTCGTCGTCATTGCCTGCCGCCGCCGCCGCTGTCGCCGCCTCGTCGTCATTGCCTGCCGCCGCCGCCGCCGTCGCCGCCTCGTCATCTGCGCCTGCCACCGCCGCCTCGTCATCTTCGCCTGCCGCCGCCACCTCGCCACCTCCTGCCGTGACCGCTGCTGCGGCCTCGCAGTCTGCCATCCCCACCTTGTCGACTGTGCCGCCGGGGCCTGCGAACTCCGCCCGCACGGCTGAAGCCGGTATGGATCTACTTCCGGATGTCATCATGATCGACGACGATGGATGGCCTGACTGGCTAAGGGAGGCATTTGATTTCATGGAGGGTAAGCAGCTCGGGGACGATTTCACACGGGCTTTGGAATGGTGGTCCGTCGTCGAACGGACGTATGATTTCGAGACTTCGGTAAGTCTTATGAAAGTCTACTTTGGCAGAACATCGCTGACTCTCAGTTCTAGGCCAAGGGCCTTCCTACAGAGCATCGGCCGCCGGAGGTGCAGCACTGGCTTCGAGTCAACAGGCGCGTACTCAAGAAGCCACCAGTCATCAAGAACGAGGACACCTACTGCAGCGCTTGGTGGCGGTGGTGGTCTGCGATGCAGCCGGAGTGGCGGGTGAGGGATAGCCATGGTCGTCCAGTCGCTGGGGGCCACGGTGATTGGGAGGTTCTCAAGAAACCTGGTAAAAACGGCTTCCTGATTGTACTACTGACCCTGGTTTGGTGGAGAGAGTGTGCTTCCGTGAGCACGATGGCCGACTGCAGTGCAGCAATCAGCGACGTCAGCTGGGTCATCTCTGCCATTGCAGCTGCAGCGGTGGGCGTCAATCCCAGGTGAGCTGATCCTTTTTACAATCTGTACGGGGCTAATGTCTGTCCTACAGCAAGAAGCGATCCTCCGAACAGCCATCTCCCCGCGCCACAAAGAAGCTGCGCATCTGAGCGTTCTTCCCAGCCCCCTGCCGCTGTATGCTGCCCGCACGCACGCCTGCTGCCCATGCGCACGCCTGCTGCCCACTTCTGCGTCTGCGTCCGCGTCCGCTGCCCGCGTCCGCCTCCACTGCCCGCGTCCGCCTCCGCTACCCCCATCCGCCTTTGTTGCCCTCGTCTATCTCGGCTGTTCAAACACGCGTCAGCTGCCCATGCCTCCCTATTCACGCGCCCGAGTTTACATCTTCCGCTGCCCGTGTCGGCGCCCTCGTCTGCTACATAACCTCCTGCTCTCATACATACTATATTCTCTCCGGTCCTAGTCGAAACGGCGATAAGTCTGACCTGCGCCCTTCCTGTGCTCATCTACCCTCCCCGCTCATCTATGTGCATTTCCGGTCCTGTCCTGCTACAAGTGTGCCCTGCATGCTTGTGTGGTTGCAGAATGCGAGGGGCTGATGGCTCGCGCGCCGTGTCCCCCGTTGGTAGGCGGTACTGTATGTATCATGCCCCTGCGTATGCACCCCTCGCGTCTCTGCTTGTGCTTTTGAAGTACGGTATGTATGTATGCGCTCCGTGCACCTCGTGTCGGCATGTGCTGGCCATGCGCCTTGTGTCTCTGCCGGTGGCCTGCGCTGTCACCTGCGCTGCACCCCGTACCGCATGCATCGCGACCGCCCGCCCCCTGTGCGCGGCGCATCCCCGCTTTCTCCCGTACGGCGCTGTGTGTGCGCTGCATCCCGTGCCACATGCGTCGCGTCCCCTTCTGTATAGCGTCCATCGCGTCCCCGCGCGTTGCGTCCCCGCTCGTACCGCATACATTGTGTCGCGTTCCCGCTCGTACCGCACACATCGTATCCCCGCCCTCGCGCCCGGCGCTGTGCGCAGCCCGTCTCTGAGATACACTATACACGGCGCGCCCCGCGCTGCGTTGCGCACGTCACATTCCCGCACGAACCGCCGCTGCGCCGCCGTGCTGCGACCGCCCGCCCCCAGTGCGCGGCGCGTCCCTGCGCCCTGTTGTACGCGCCGCGCCCCCGCGCTGTGCTGTGTGCGGCACGCCTCTATAGATACCCCTACGTACATTAGCTTGCAATACATACCGCGCACGTCGCATCCGCACGCGCACCCCTGTACAACACGCGCTACATTCCCGCGCACAGGCCCGTGCGCGCCTGCCAAGGCACGCCGCGTGAGCACACGCGTACAGCGCTGCTACGCGTCTGTTCCGCATTGGGACGTATGTGCGCTCGCGTAGGGTATACAGCTCGTTTTGGGTAGAATGAATGCTAAGCGAAGAGCGCGCACCGAGCTGCGAGCGCCTGCAACGTCTTACAGGTGGGACTACCGCATTAGGAAGGCAGCCGAGAAGCCGGGTGCGCACATTGGGGGACCGCCAGGCAAAGCACGGGGCAAATTACATCATAGGCGGTGCACGGTTCCTAATGCATTACGCTCCAGGCGCTGTGACGGTACATGATGCATCAG